>JBAPLH010000004.1:3220000-3342500 GCA_037897445.1 Ceriops zippeliana | reverse complement strand
TCCTTCTCTTCAAGATTCCCCCCCTCCTCCCAACACCTAAAAATTTAGTTAAATCCGCTGGGTCTTACTGTGCCAACTTGCCTTGATTCGTAATCTCTCTACGTTTCCAGCTACTGCATTTTAGCCTCTTCCGCCATACGTTTTGTCCACAAGCTCTCTTGTTTCTTATTTTTCACTCTTTTTCGTTTTTCAAGTCTCAAGATTGAATCTTCACTCACCTTTTTTTTTTTCTAATTTTTTTTTTATTTTTTAACTTCAAGCCGTCGTCTTTGGCTTCAAATCCTCTAAAGCTTATTTCTTTTTTTTTTTTTTTATTTGAAGGTCCTCGATTATTGCCTCTTGATCTTGATAAGTCTGTCTCGGTTTAACTTTTGTAGGGAGTTTTAAGTTTCTGGGTATTTTTTGTTTCCACTGAATTGGCTCGACCTTTGCCGGGTCTTTTGTGATCTTTAAAGTTATCTCATTTATTTGGTTTGTTTGGGCATTTGGAGGCCTCTGCTTTGTGGTGAGATCAAGGATAAGCTTGACTGGCCTTTTGGTTTCTTGTGTCTGGAGTTGGAAGTGAGAACGCCTCCTTGATTAATTTAATCAAAGGCTTTTGATGCGGTGTTGCTGAGATGCAGACTGATCAGAGAAAAAAGGTAAGTTTTTCATCCGTTCAATACTATTATCTAAATGCTTGTAAATTAATGTATCAGGAAAAAGAAAGCCGTCTTGTCTAAATTCTATAGGTCTGCGTAAGCTGTTATTTTCTGGGGGAAAATCAAAACGGTTATTCTGGTCTTCAGTTATGATATTGGATTTGTTGTTGTTTGTATTTGATTAACCAACACATCCTTCTAGTTGGCTTGGGATCTTTGGTCATCATCAATCAGATTGCTGTGGTCTGTGGCCTTTTAATTTTTTCTATGGTCCAAGTTCTACTGGATATTTCCTTTGTTACGGGCATGATATTCATGTATGTGGGTGTGAGGAAACAGCTCGTCACGTTAAGTTCCCCTTCCCCCCCCCCCCCCCCAATTCCGGAGTTGCGTCGAGCCTCCCTGTGATGCTCTGGTTACTTAGTGTAGGTTATAGCTTTTTTTTATTTTTTTTTCTCCTTTTAGATTATCTTGTTTGAAGTGTTCAATTATGATATTGGTGATGGTGAGGCACCTGATTACTTTGGTTTAGAAGTTATCTGACTATAAGTACTCTCTTTCTGATCCCTTTCGGGTGGTAGAAGGTGAAATTCAATGAAGCACCATGAACGTTAGAATAAAATTTTATTTGTGAAGGAGTTAGAGTGTCCAAGCAAATTTCAGTCTGCATATTGCTTTGGTTGGGATACTGTGTCTATCTTTTTCATTTTAACTGCAGTTGCAGGCATTTGATGTGAAAATTTTAAGGGCAAATTTTTCCTCTTTTTTCGTGGTAATGTAGATGAGAGGAGCCCAATAACTCACATCAATATAAGTTACTTATAAATTACAGGGGATGGGAAACGGGTTTTGTGGGATCAGAGTAACTTTTGGACTGTAGTAATAGCTTAGGTTGTCTAACTTAAAAAGTTGAAATAATCCTTGAGGATAAATATGATTCTAACTAGCTTTTCCTCTTTGGCTTAGCTTGCATCTGCGCTACATGCCTTAATCTTGCTGATGTTGAACATGTCAGTTATTATTGTGCAGATATAGTGAAATATTGAAGCAGAAGACAAATTGGAATTGTTATTTCTTTAGCTTTGCAAATTTCCATGTTCCTACCATACATGTAATGCAGTGGATTTTAACATGGTGTTGCAGCCATCAGTAGATGTAGACTTTTTCACAGAATATGGTGAGGGCAGCAGGTACCGGATTGAGGAAGTAATTGGGAAGG
The DNA here is from genome assembly GCA_037897445.1 of Ceriops zippeliana. NCBI lineage: Eukaryota > Viridiplantae > Streptophyta > Magnoliopsida > Malpighiales > Rhizophoraceae > Ceriops > Ceriops zippeliana. The sequence continues at coordinate 3,340,640 of JBAPLH010000004.1, read as the reverse complement.
GAAGCTATGGTGTTGTGTGCTCTGCATATGACACGCATACTGGAGAAAAAGTTGCAATCAAGAAAATCAATGATATATTTGAACATGTATCTGATGCTACACGCATTCTTCGAGAAATTAAACTGCTTAGGCTGTTGCGACATCCAGATATTGTGGAGATCAAGCATATTTTGTTACCTCCTTCCAGAAGGGAATTTAAGGATATATATGTAGTTTTTGAACTAATGGAATCTGATCTACATCAAGTTATCAAAGCAAATGATGATTTAACTCCAGAACACTATCAGTTCTTTCTTTATCAGCTACTTAGGGGCTTGAAATACATACACACAGGTAAATTTAGCATTTTAATACATGTTTCTTTAATACTGTTTTTTTGAGTTTTTGATTGTCCTTTTAACTTATTATGCATGTTTACTGCCTCAGCAAATGTCTTCCATCGGGATCTAAAACCCAAAAATATCTTAGCAAATGCTGACTGCAAGCTTAAGGTTTGTGACTTTGGTCTTGCAAGAGTAGCTTTTAATGACACCCCTACTGCTATTTTCTGGACGGTGAGTCTCTTGGGGACTGGCTTTCATTTTATTTTATTTTATTTTTTGCGTGAAAAGCTGTCTTGATGTTTATAATTGTTGTTTCTTGTTTGATATTTTAACAGGACTATGTTGCCACCAGATGGTATAGGGCTCCTGAATTGTGTGGATCATTCTTCTCTAAGGTGCCAGAATCATCGCATCTTGCCATCTGCATTATATTAGCTGATATTTGTCTCTTTTGAAGCTTGATTTCACGTTCACACTCCACACTAACGATTTATATTTTCACCATACAAATACGTTTTTCTCTTAAACCTTTTTCCTTTCACAAAAAAATGTTTGTGATGTGAAAACCTCCAAATGTCATTCCTATATGGTTGCTTTTCTTGATTATTGCTGAAGGTGGAGAGAAGATTGGTGCTGGCATTAATTCAAGTGACCTAATTTTACCTCCTGCTAATTATTAATCTGTATGTAATGCTTCATGTTGGTGCATTTTGTTTTCTTGGGATTTGGGGGGTCTTGAATAGTTTACTTTCCTCTTCGATCTTGGATGGACTAGGGGTTGTTCAAGATGTGGTTCGGGTGAGGGTTATACGAATTATACTTATATTCATATGCAATATATCCATTTGCATCTGAATATAAACTAATTACTTGGTTACTTTTTCTTGGTCAAAAAATTCTCTCATAGCAGCTGCCATAACTAATTATTATATGCTTTTGTTCTCAATCGTTCTAATTTGTTTTTTCCAGTACACACCAGCAATAGACATATGGAGCATTGGATGCATCTTTGCTGAACTTCTGACAGGCAAACCTCTTTTTCCTGGGAAAAATGTTGTCCATCAATTGGATTTGATGACTGATTTATTGGGAACACCATCGGCTGAAGCCATTGCTAGGGTATGCAATGTTGTAATGTGGAGATAATTGTCTCATTATTGGCCCTTTGTATTTGTAGATATGTCTTGCGCCTGGTATTTGTTGATTTAGTGACATTATATGAACAGGTACGCAATGAAAAAGCTCGGAGATACTTAAGCAGCATGCGAAAGAAGAAGCCATTTCCTTTCTCCCAAAAGTTCCCTAATGCAGATCCACTTGCACTTCGCTTGCTGGAAAAAATGTTGGCATTTGAACACAAGGATCGACCAACTGCTGAAGAGGTAAATGTTTGCACCTCTTTCATCTTTGTCTGATTGTGTGCTTCTGCTTTGTAATCATACGCTGCCATTTTTTGTCAGGCTCTTGCAGATCCTTATTTTAAGGGTTTGGCCAAGGTTGAGAGGGAGCCTTCCGCTCAACCAGTGTCCAAAATGGAATTTGAATTTGAGAGACGAAGAATAACAAAAGAAGATGTACGAGAGCTCATTTACCGAGAAATTCTTGAATACCATCCTAAAATGTTGAAAGAGCACCTGGAAGGTTCAGAGCCAACAGGCTTCATGTATCCAAGGTATTTCTGGCATATATTGCAGTGATTTGGCCACATATTATATGTGCTGCTGGTGAAATGTTCCATTAATCAATCAAATGCCAGATGCTGGCCTCAATCACTAGCTCTAAAGAGCACCAAGTTCAACTCACACTGTACTGTTTTGCAGATTGTCAATAAATGGACATGTAATTTCTCTAGAGGTGATATGTGTATTTCATGTATTAAATGCAGTGCTGTTGATCATTTCAAGAAGCAATTTGCTTACCTTGAGGAGCACTATGGAAACAGTGCAACTGCTCCCCCACCTGAGAGGCAGCATGCATCATTGCCCAGGTATCACTGTTAATAAGTTGTTTCAATGATGGTATTGTCCACTCCTGCATCATTTCATTTGTCCTGTTACTGTGGTGCTATGTGTGTGAGTTAGCTGCAGTGTTCATTGAATAAGATTTGTGCATGCAGACCCTGTGTGTTATATTCAGATGATGCAGTGCAGAATTCAACCGAAATTGCAAATGACATTTCCAAGTGTTCCATCAAAGATAATGAGAAGCCACATGTGGACAGGAGTGGCAATATCCCAGTGACAAGGCTTCCCCTTCAAGGTCCTCAAAATATCCAAGGTATGAACTGATTAGATTAATTCACTCGATGATTTTGTCAATTTCCTGACTGTTTGCTCTTTTATCTGTCTCTTTTTCTTTCTTAAACTTGAAGATATGTTTTTCAATATGTCATAGTATAATATTTGTATCTATACAATGTGTGACCCATGCTTGCATGCCCACACACTGGTATGCCTACCTTTCTAATCTTGTTTGCAAAAAATTTTGGCAGAGTCTACCGAGGGAGCCTTTTTGATATGCTGTTGACTCTTGTAATTAATATACAGCAGGTGCTCCAAGACCTGGGAAAGTCGTTGGTTCACTGTTACGTTACAACAATTTTGGGGCAGCAGTGGCAGCTGAAAGTCTTGAACAGCGAAGAATGATCAAGAATCCAGCTATTTCAACTCAGTATACTGCTCAAAACCCATCTTATCCACGAAGAAGTGCTCCTTGTAAAAATGACAGGGGAGAAGATGAAGGAGCTGAAGGGTCCAATGGATTGCAGCCAAAGCCACAGTATGTGGCTAGGAAAGTTGCTGCTGCGCAAGGTGGACCTGGAAATCATTGGTATTGATTGCCTGTTCTGTTTGTGCAGATGAAACACTTGACTGCCTGTGTCCAACATAATGGCAGCAGTGATCAAACGATGCCATCCCAGATTGATCTGCTGCCGACGTGAAATTGCCCAGATACAAAATTTCTTATCTAGCGGTTCCATCCATGAATGTGCTTGTAAAGATTAAGGTCTGGGGTTTCTGTTGGAGGAAATTAAGCTGCAAAACCGTAATTCATATCACTAATTAAAGGTTGAACGGGTTGTTTGGGGGTTGCCATGAAGCTGTCTAATTTAGCTTAATAACCAATCTGAAAGGATGTATAATAATAATAATGACAGAGGAAAAGGCAAAGCAATCGTGCAAAGTTATGGCTTCTCTTTATTCTTCTGGCGTCGTGATTGGAAAAGTAAGTTATTGCTTTGATTTTCCTCACCTAGACCCATCACTCTGGCAATTGACTATAGACCATTTTGCTTTTCTTCATTGATATAAAGCCTCGGGCCATTTCTTCTCCTTTGCTTGAACATGCACCTAGGGAGGAAAATGTGGGCAATAACTCGATGGAAGGATAGTGTTGGCTAACATTAAGGATGTTAATACATTTAGTATTGTGGATGTATTTTAATTAATGTTCTCTAAGATGCACTAGTTGAGTCATTTGTCCTATGTGATGATCCAATTTCTGGTTCTTGTTTGTAGACATCTTACCTGGTTATATTTTTATTTCGACTGAATTGGACTTTCATGTTGTTCCTGGAGTGGAAGTTGCATCGCATATGCTATCGAATGTTATTACTTTTTTATTAATAAAAAAGTGCCTCAATAACACACAACTTTGGTTTCTCCTCCCCAATCGCTTTTCGCTGCATTTCATGTTATTTAGATTGTTACTTCGCACAGTGACGACCAGGTGATGGGGTAAAGAAAGGGAAGCCGCCCCGTTTTTGAAGACCATCCAATTGGATGTGGGAGTCGACTTGTAACCTGTAATCTTCACAGATACTTGCAAATCATTTTTGAGATGACAAAGCAAGAACTAGTGATTACAGCAGCTCTTAGGTCGAGTATTCTTGCATGATACGTTGACTGAAAGAGAATGGACGGATGATAAAACAGATAATAATTGACTTGAAAATAACTAGTGGCAGATGTTACCAGTTGCCCTTGATTTGCAACACTAGACAAACAAATGAACGACTAACATTAGATGTCTTAGAATTAGTGAACTGCCAGTACAATCACCAAAAACAACAATCTAAACCTATCAGGCAATGATTGTTGTCCATGGTCCGAGGTCATCATGATTCCTAAATCAATGAATTCTTTGCTTCACTCGCCTTCCATTCATATCACCATCCAAGGCTTCATTTCCATGCCCGCCAGAAATGACGGAATGCTCACCAATTCTGGCTACGTATTGCAGTAATTCTGTGATAACAGATGGACAACTTTCCTTCAAGTATTCAAATCCATCCGTCTGCATGACAGCTGTATGAATTCAACCCCGCTTGATCATTAGCTATGCGTTCAGAAAACAAAATGCAAAATGCATGAACAATTGTCAAATCAAATAATCAAAAGAACGAAAAAGGCAGAATCCATTCTTGTAAAAAATTCAAGCGTTATTGGCTGTTTGTTACGTAAAACTAAGATGTCATCTGAACAGGAAGCTATCAAAATCACCATGACTATTGTTCATTTCCTAACAAGCCATGCATGGGAATGGCAGTAACTTATATTCATATAATTGCTTCTAAATGCCATAACCAAGAATATCAATAAGTAGCCAGTACTGAATAATAAAATAAATATCAAGCATCTTTAAATGTTATAGCACACAGAACAGATCCATTTGAAGATCATGTTAAACTGTTTCAAATAATAAGAGAGATCCCCGTAATAAGTGTCATCCTCATTTTTTCTGCTGCATGGAGCAAAAATCAACTCTTCATGTAAATGAGACACGACCAATGGTTGATGCATGTAGACAGCATCTTGCAGCATATGAATGATTCAAAACCTATGTGGTGCCAGGAAAATCTACCTTTCAAATTTTCAGGCTGTGCAATGAATTTCAGACACACAGCTTTGAGTTGGAAACATTGGTGCTGCTCTGCCAATGCCAGTGTCGTTGCAACTGTGTTTATGGCAACCTCTTCACAAAGTTTAGCCTCGCAAAGCAATCTGAGTCTATCAAGTGCATATCTGTCTGATGCAGCCAGCAGGTGCTGAGACATCAGCATAGAAGCCCATTTAGCATTCAGGCCGATGAACTCTTCCACATCTGGTAAGGCATCCCAGTAAATAAAATGAAGTAGCGCCTGTAAACATCCAACCAGTGAAGCAATGACAAAGGATGAGTTCCAACTATTGTGTTGCAATTACCCAAAAAGTGACCAAACTGAAGACTCTGCAGGCTTTAACCCTTTAAATTTACACTCAACACAAACTGATGGTAATTAAAAGGCAGAGATGCTTATAGAAATGATAAAAAAAAGTACATAGCAACATGCAAGGGAAGCACAAAGAATTTATGAGGCTCAAGTTCAACCAATAACTTGTTTGAATTTATCCACAATAATTCACATGTGCCAAATTCTAAGTGCAAGAGCTCCAAACCATATCAAGAAAGGCCAAGCTTCAATTTGACAGGAACAGCATGGAGAAGTTATCCATGGGTGGCTTATCACTTTATTCATTCAGATAAAACACTGCTGCATACATACTGGAATTTTTTTACCACATAAGTTGAAAATAGCAATTGTCTGTGTGATAAAACAATTATATGTGCACCATGGAGGCCAAACAAGAAGGAGCTCAGCCAAGACCATAGAAAAGGATTTTCAAAGCTGATACAAAGTAATGACCGTCAACTTGACAAGTCTTGGACCACATGCAAATACAGCAATGGCATCAGGAAGAGAGGCAGGGAGATGATAGACCTTAGCTGGAGTGAGTAAGATTTGAGTACAGAAGCAGCACCTCAAGAGACGAATCCATATGCATATTTGTGTAAGGCACCACAATCATCCTGTATTGCATCACAATTACTCACCTAACAAAGGCAATCAACCAGCAAAGCTACCTCTTTCTATGCATCTCACAAGGTGGATGTACATCAATCTTATAAGTTACCACATAAATCAGCATAAAAAATCACTTAATGAACACAAGACTTCAAGATCAGTAACATCATAGAGCCTTACTATTCAAATAATGCATGTTACGGACCAGAAATAATCCATCTGAAAGCTGTCACTGACAAAAGCATCCACAGAACAGATCTATTTTAAAAGTCGAAAAAAGCAAACTATAAACATTAGAACCATACATCTTAACCACAACATCACACTTTTCTGTAATGCATCGCAGAAGAGACAGTATTCAATACTTTCTTCTTTTTCTTGACTTCTATTCAAGAAAAATGGAGAAATAAAGTAAAGATTTGTGAAAGCAAAAGTAATAGCAATCTTTAAGGTGGTAGAAAATCCACATGTCTAGAAGATATTTGTTGAACAATCCAAACTAGCATCAGGACTGCATTAACTATTGAAGCAACCGTCAAACAAATCACCACTCAGCAGGACCAACAGAGCAAATACAACAGAATTTGACATGGAACAAATTAGCAGAAAGAAAGAGGGAGAATACAAAGCTAAAAGCATAAAACCAAGCAGGTTATATTAGCAGCAAAGGTAACAAGACTCTTTACATTCATTTCACTAACTCTAATAAGTTAATTCTCCAAAAGCATGTTCTTTGTTTGGAGTCCAATACTCAAAACTGTATACAAAACAACATGAACGAGCATGTTTAAACAGTGTGAAGTGGAACAAAAGAAAATGCATCTGCCAGAAAGGATTTTTGTGGCTTGTGGGCACATGACTGAGAGAGAGAGAGAGAGAGAGAGAGAGAGAGAGAGAGAGAGATAACCTTGAAAACTGGTGCTTCCATGTCTTTGACTTTTATGCATTTAGTGTTTTGATCCTTCATTGGACCAAAAAGTTGTGCCCTAAACACAGGTGAGCGAGCTGCAAGAACCAACTTGTGCGCGGCATACATTTCACCATCAACTTCAAAATTCACATCAGTTCCCTTGCCACTTTCTAAGAGCTTTCCGAAATGCTGACCAATGTTAGAAGGCAGAACTGCAATACTGTAGGTCTTAGGGCCCTCAGTGTGGGACCTAACAACACCAACACAACAGCGTAATACAATCATATCATCTTTGAGGTAGTCTGATGTCTCTAGTTGAGTTCTCTTAAAAAATCGTTTGTAACCCCTGTAAGATCCAACAGCAATATTGATTAGATTGCATTTAACCAATAAAAGGAGAAATCGATACAAATTTTCATATTGCAGCTTTAGGAATTACTGTCAGCAACAAATCTTGGCAGCATATATAAAATTGTAAGTCAACCCTCCCAGTCTCACAAAGTGAGAAACCTAGAAATATCCAAAATGAGCAAAAAAAAAAAAAAAAGGTACTCGAGAAACTTATGGCATGCTACAACATGGACAACACACAATGCAGGACTCAGATTATCAGCTCAAGAAACTGAAATCATTTTCTAGTTAGCTTATCTGAGGCACATTTCACTTGAATGTATAATACGATGCACTGTCACTCCCGCAACAAAAAATGAACAATTCAATTCAGATTAATTACATGCAACCCAGAATCAGTTGAGTCAAGCGCATTCTGTCTCAGAATCAAGAGCCGAACTTTAGTATTCAAGACGCCAAATTCCAACCAAATTAGATTCATTTGGACTGTGATGTTTCTAACCTGAATACATAATTCACATCATTTGTACTAAAATCCCAAAAACATCTTTCTCCCTAAAAAAAAAGAAAACAAACTCAATGTCATTAATGCGGAAGCCAATTCTTTAGATGACAAGAACTCACCACATACTCCCGCGATATTTAAGTGTGTAGGGTCCACTCTCGAGGGTTCTCCCAAAATGGCTATGAACCTTATGCCGTCCCTTCCCGCTCTGATCCACCAGCGTCAGCTCAAACAAGGCTCTCACGTCGGTGCCCTCGCTAGCCAGAGCTATGAACAAAGACACATGGGTGGCGTTATCCTCAGCGCTCTTCCCATCTGGGTAAAAATAGATTGCCCACGCATAGCCCCCAATTATGAACGTATCAGATGCTAAAAACTTGCCGACCCCCATGCCCTTGGCGAGAGAGTATCCACCAATCCTAAATTCGTGGAACCCATTAACGGTCTCGGTGCGAGAGGTGGAGGTCGTGGTCGGTACAGAGGACGATGGGCCTGAGGTTGCCTTGGAAAGGTCTCCGCTTTCAACTCTAATTGTGCCCATCAACCGCAAAATGGATGTGGGTCTGGTGGATTTTAATGGATTAAGGCCTATCGATGGATGAATCGAAATGGGTTTGATTGAATTTTCAGGATAATGGTCAGATTCCTATAATTGGGATTGTTGGTTTAGATTTTTAGGGTTTTACGCGGGAAAATTTTGATGGAATTCTGAGGGCTTTGGGCTTGAAATTGAGGGATTACAGAGGAGTAGATGGAATTTATTGGATTGGATCCCGGCGTTTATGGGATTTGGAAGAGCCTTTTGAAGAATGCAGCCGTGCCGGTGCAGCGGTATGATTGAGCGGTAGGTAACATTCAAAAGCAGCAGAGGCTCAAATGTTGTTTATATGTCAAAAAGATGAATATTTTACCTGCGTCGTGAGGTCAAAAAGTAGTCATCTTTTAGATTTGGTTGTGCATTAGAATCACCTCTCACACTTTTTTATTTTTTTAATTTTTGTCAGGCTTATTATTCATATTTATTTTTTTATATAACCTTGTCACCATCAATATTAAAAATTTTATTAAAAATATAATTTTTAATATCTTTCATGGTGTAATATAAAGTATTAATTATAGAATCTTAATTATCTGTATAACACAATGTCTGCTACATCTCTGTATTTATAATTAATACTAGTAAATTATAAAATTTATATAAATATTTTATCTTGACTTTCCTTTCTGTAATATATTAGTTACTTTTCTTTCTAGGAAAAAATCGAGATAAAAAAATGATTTACATGCAAATTCGTTTTACAAACAATTTTTAAAGGGCGTCCGCTACTTGACAAGGCCCTCCGAGCCGGAGATTCTTCTCGTTCAGTACGTGCACCGATTTTGACAGGCGCCGGATCTTCTCATTAATGTAATCAGCAGTCCAAGCGGGGTTGGCAAAGATGCACTGATCCGGAAAATCGCCAGAGGCAACAGAGAATTTTGCATTTTGTTGTTACTGCAACTAGTAGGCCAATATGCCCATACGAGGTTGACGGTAAAAACTAGTGCTTTTGACGATGAAGAGGAATGAGGTGTGAAGGGGAAGTTGTGGAGTCCATTAATGATGCTGAGAAAGCTAAGTTTCGGCAAAGGAATGGTGTGATTTAGTTAAAGGTTTTTGTGTTGCTCGAGGTGTGAGTGATGTGATCCCAAAATATTGTTATTTTGTTTAATCAAGCTATGATTTGTTATACATCCTTGTGTGTGGAATTGTGAAATGAGCTGCACTTGATGTTTATTATCATGAGTTTCAGCGGATTGTTCTTAATTGAACGTACTCATGAGTTTCTCAATTGATGTTATTATCGTTGAGTTTCAGTGGCGAGTTATTATCCTCGTGTATGGAATTGTGAAAACGAATATGGAGGCCCGTTCTATGAGTTATAACCTTCCAAGAAACAGCCTTTCCTTTCCTGTGCCGCTCAGGATTCGTACGTCGTCAAAATTTTTGTATTAAAAAATAAAGAGTGACTTCAAAAAGGCTGATATTGGAGATGTGAACATGGAGAGGCAGAAGCAGAATAGGGGTGACTTGTTTTGAGTTTTCTTAGTGGCAGCACCTGCGTTTACGTCACACAGACGAGTTGTTTATTATCAAACGGAAATGACAGCTTAAGAAAATATGTTACTTAGAAGAGGTAGAAAGAAAATGCAACACAATTTTTTTAGAACTTTTTAGGCTAACTCAATATATCGACACTTGCTTTTAAAAAAAAAACCAAGATGATACTGTGAAAAATTTTCAATCAATGTGCAGCTTTGACAGCCACTCATATCCAACATTGAGCCATTGAAGTACAAGTCTCAACCAAAATTAGCGACAACCAAAGGTGTTAACAACAAAGACAAAGCACGCAATAGCAAACTAAGCATCATCAAGTGCAAGCCAAGGCTGTTTGACGAGGTGGTAAGGAAGGCACATCGGCAAAAATGTGGTTCAAAGTTGCTAGTCGTGAAGTTAAAGGGATAATTGCAGGACCTGAAAGGTTCACAGGAGCCTTTAACTTGACACAAGATGACTCTCCCTGTAAACCCATCGCTGCAAGTTACATATCACATATCCAAACCAAAGACCAAGTCCTTAAGGCACGAATGTAACATTACTTAATTGTTGGCAATTGTTTGATGGATTACAGTGCATGTTAAGCTTTTAAGCATAATAATTAATTTAAGGAGTAGACCAGCAACCCACTATAGTCGCAATCTCTCAAAAATTAATAATCAATCACCTTTTTGTTTTTTTTTTTTTTTTTTTTTTTTTCACATAGGATCGTAGTTGGCAATGATTCAAATTTGATAAGACCATAAAAGGTCGAAGGGGTTAAAGTCAAGGAAGAAAAAGACAGTTGTTACAAAGAGCCAAAAGAAAGGGTCAAGATTATTTAGCTAATGGTCCTTTCAAGACAAATTGACATGTTCTTTTAAATCGGAATGCAGTCTTTATTTGTGAGAACTAGGTTACATGATCTATGAAACCCATAAAACAAGTTGGTTCTGTTCACATTAGTGAAAACAAGACAAATTCTTCTTGATATATTAGGGTAAAGACATTTCACTTTTGGTTATGAGAAAAATAACGAAACTTTAGTGAGGTGTGGATGATGCATCAAGCATCACATTGGTCATAGACAAACATTTGAGCACACAAAAAAGGAGCGAGAGAGGGGGCACGATGCTTGACTCCCAAGTTAAAGGGGAAGCTGACAAAGCCAGGAAAAACAGCAGAAAAAGAAGCAATGGAACCTCTCCCTTTCCTCCACATTTCCACGTCATAAACGTGCTCCCCAAGTTCCTTTTGCGCTCCATTGATAACCTTCACTTCTCATCTTCTTTTGCACATTTCAGAACTGCAAGAATTTCAATACCATACTGAAAAACTCTTCGGAAAACAATCCTCAAATTTTCAAAGCCAGCTGTTCTTTGAACCAGAACCATCAAGCCCTTTTCTTTTGAAGGTTTCCAGGCTGGACTATAATCCAGCGACAGATGGACCATAGCAAGCCCATAGAAGATGATAGTAGTATTCCTTTGCAGATTGTTGAACTACGCAGGCTCAACGGAGCAAATGGTTCGAACACCACTATTTTTGAACCCCAGAGCCGCATAGAAAGAAGAGAGAGTAGCTTTACAAATTCCGTTAGTCCAGTCACACCTCCAGTACGTGCACCAGAAAAGAAACTTACCCTCTTCGCCCTTCGCCTGGCAGTTCTTGAGAAGGTGGCAACTGGGCTTGGAACTCTTGGGTTTATCTGGGCAACGGTTGTTCTTTTAGGTGGCTTTGCAATTGCTTTGGACAATACAGACTTCTGGTTCATCACTGTTATATTGCTAATTGAAGGGACTAGAATATTCAGCAGGAGCCATGAGCTTGAATGGCAACACCAGGCAACTTGGTCAATAGCTGATGCTGGAACTAGTAGCTTCAGGGCACTGAGATCTAGCTCACACTTCGTTATTGAAACTGTGAAGACACTTTTCAGGCCAATTTCTCGAGCCCAAACGCAGAGGCATTATACTAGAGGATTTTTAGGAAGTTCTAATGCAGCAGCAAACACAAGGAACTGGGATTGCAGCAGAAAGCAAAATAGGACATGGAAAAGTTCAGAGGTTCCTATTCTGCCATACGGCCAATGGGTTTTTGTATCAAAAAATGTGAGTAAACTTCTTTACTGGCTCCAGATTGCATCTGCAACGACATGTGTACTTCTATCATTGATGAAGCTTCTTAGACATAATTATGGTGAGGTAGCCAAGGGGGATACTGACAAGCGGAACCGAAAAGCTGCTTTGAATATATTCTACTCTTTGGCCTTGGCAGAAGCTCTGTTGTTTCTCATGGAGAAAGCTTATTGGGAGTGGAAGGTGATATACCAAAAACTGCTGGAAGACGTGAATAAGGAGTGTGAGTTAGGACCTTCAGGATTGATTTCGATCAAAAGGTTCTTCTACGATGCATATTCCAAGTGTGTTTATGGAAGCGTCTTTGATGGCCTGAAAATGGACATGGTTACATTTTCTATGGATCTCTTGGCTTCAAATTCTCCTGACGAGCAACTCATAGGGATCAGAGTTCTTCGCCTTTTTGCAATGAATGATCGATTTTCTGATGACACTCTCCAGAAGATCGGGACAAACATATTGGTGATGGAACGGTTAGTTGAGATGCTGAATTGGAAAGATCCACAAGAAGAAGAGATCAGGCGTTCAGCTGCAGAGATACTGTCAAAACTAGCTGGCAAAAGGCAAAATGCACTACGAGTTGCTGGAATTCCAGGAGCAATGGAATCAATTTCATCTCTGCTTCAGACCATTAGAAGCTCAACCACTGCAGTTGATGAAATTGGTGAAAAGAAGATCATCTTCGATCAACCAAATTATGGATTCTGGACATTCAATCACTTAGGCCTCCTGCTCCTTAAGAAGCTTGCTCGTGACCATGATAATTGTGGCAAGATTGGAAATACAAGAGGCCTTCTACCAAAAATCATCGATTTTATGCATGCAGGAGAGAAGCTGTTGAATGATGAAAATGCAACAACATCTCAGATTTTGACAGTAAAACGGTCTCTGCAACTGGTAAAGATGCTGGTGAGCACAACAGGCAATACAGGGAGACAACTGCGAAAGGGGTCTTCAGAGATAGTTTTCACCATTAGCAATATAAGAGATATTCTGAAGTATGGGCCAAAACAACCAATGCTGCAAAAACTTGGGATAGAAATATTAACCAGTCTAGCTCTAGAAGAGGAAGCAACAGAGATGATTGGGGGCACAGGTGGAGTTCTCAAGGAGTTATTCAACATTTTCTTCAATCCCAAGAGTCATGATCATGCAAGAATTGCTGCAGGAGAAGCTCTAGCTATGCTGTCCTTAGAGAGCAGAGGTAACTGCCATCGCATTTTGAAACTAAATGTACTTGAAAGGCTTATTGCAACACTTGAGGTTCCATTGCTTAGAATCAGTGCTGCAAGGATCCTGCGAAACTTGTGTGTCTATAATGGAGGAGACTGCTTCAACCAGTTGAGGGAAGTCAGGACTTCAGTGCCCACCGTAAGTGTCCCATACTATTCAGGGGATTGTACATTTGTGATCTGAGAAGAGGCACAAGACACAAGTTTTTTTTCCCTTAAGATTGAGTTGTATAGAGTAAGAATCTTAATTAGTTTAGTTAACCTTTTCTTTCTTTGTTTTTTTTTTTTCATTGGCAGGTGCTTAAGGCAGTTATGATGTCAGAAGAGATCAAATTACAAGAAGCAATGATTGGGCTAGCTGCTGAAGTTTTCAAGTTCATGATTTCAGAAGAGTACAACTTAATGTTTGAGGGAGCTAAAGAAGCTGAATTAGCTAACAGAATTATCCAGATTCTCAAGAAGTATGAGCATCCACCCATCAAGGTTCCAAGGATACGAAGGTTTGCCATAGAGTTGGCAATTTGGATGATGCGAGAAAAAACATCAAATGTACACATATTCAAGGATCTGGGGCTGGAGAGGGAGCTGGAAATTGTTTTAGAAACCACAGCAGAAGTTGAAAGCTTCAACATATTCTCCGGAATTATTGGTCTAAGCCATCACAGCACAACTATTCACTCCCTGGTTGAGACTGCGTTGAAGTTGCTAGGAGAAAACTAGAACGGAAGACCAGAAACCTGGTTTTCACATCAGCAGCTCCTCCTCATAGCATCACAAACAAGTGAAAAAAACAGCTTCGTAAATGTTACATGCATTAAATTATGAGAGATTCCTTTACTTGTTTATTTTTTTCTTACAACTGATAATAATTGCATTTTCTGTAGCTTTGCAAGTTATACAAATAATGAAAATGACCTATTTCTTCTCGTACCATCCAATTTCATAACTGATGCTCGAAATGTCATTTCTAGTTCGAAATATCACTTAGAATTGTGACGTATTCTATGAATTTATTTGAGAAATTCTAAGGTAAAGATGAACAGAAAGGCTAAAAACAATAGATCAGTCTACAGACAATACATGTAAGCAGCCAGAGCATCGGATGCTCCTCCAAGGAGTGAGAAACGGTAGCTATTTTCATCATCTTCTCACTTTTTCACAGATAGGAAGCAATTTACCTGCGAGTGAAGGTGGCCATGTGAATCAGGAGTCAGAGACAAGCAGCATTTGTTAAGGGTGAGAGGGAAACATGGTTTAACAGAGTCGAATCCACAGAAGGGAAGGCTGGAAGAGTAGGAGATGAAGAAGAAAAGCTTTGAACTGAAGTTTCTACAACGAAGCACATGTAAGGCAGCTGCCAAGAGGATCACGAAAACCTCTGTTTCTTTTTCATCTGTTAAAAAGGCAATCTGGGAACTGAAATAGCTTTATCTCCTAAGAAAATCATTGAACCCAAGAAACAACGGCGTGTGGAGTCGGCCGTATGGTCATCAAAAGTTTCCGAATTGATTTGTGCAGCACAACAAACCACCTAGAAAATCGAAGCTCAACATTATTTGGTCTGACACATCAGCGAGTCAGAAAGCACTATGGGAATCACGTCAACCGCACTCAAGTATACAACATCTAGAAAAACTTCATCACATGTCAATTGATTCACTCTCTAGAGGCACAAAAATTACAACAGAAAAGGAAATGATCTTGACAGATCTGTTTCCCCTAATTGGTAAGGTGTAATCAAGCTTTGAACACATGCAAAAAGAAACTATTTTTCTGACACCCAGAAAGAAACTTTTTTTTTCTTCCTTTTGTTTTGTGTATACAGTGGTGAATGAATAATGTTGCCTGTAGTTACAGATCATCATCGATTTCCCCGGAACAAGTTGAAATCCCAGCGGCGCATCAAGCCATCCATTATGTGGTTTGCTGGGTTGCGCTCTACTGTTAACGTGGCTTTTGTACTACTTGACAAGTCCATATCAGATGAGCTCTGGACGCTTTGAGAAGTATCAATACTACCAGAGGTTGTAGTGCTTTCTGACTCCGTTGAAGATTGGGCAGTGGGTGAAGGCTCCAAGTACATCCTTGTATCAGACGGTGGGTGTCTAGTTGCTGAATTGTAGCTGATGGCAGCTGAAGAGGAAGCAGGTTCCACTTTTGAAGGCTCATGTTGCTCTATTGAAGTGGAAAGAGGTCCCATCTTCAACAAGCCACAATGTTGTGTGTCTGTCAATGTATCAGAGCTATCTTTTTGTGAAGATTCAATAGAAGCAGGGCTCACACTGGCCACTGATTCTGCTGCAGGGGGGTTTTGCATCTCAAAGTCTTTTAATGACTCTATTATTGCTTCCATGAACATCTAAAACAAGGATACAAGTCAAGTCCCAATAAAGGTAAACATCACCTTGCAAGCAGAGGCACAATACAAAACTTACCCTTTCTTCCTCCTCTACATCAGATGGAAAACCTGTTAAATCATCCAGTTGATACTCAACATAGTGATCATCATCTGTTGTTGTTGGAACATGCGGGCCATATGGATGACCATTTGATAATTCAAAGTCAATCATTTGGGACGATGATGGCAAGTGATCATCATCCTGCAGCCAAACGTTAAGCAGAGTTAATGATCTACCTGATCTCAGGTACCCAGTATTATCCTGCGGAAAAGCCTGCCTGGTAGGTAGTGATGCTCAAAAAAACTCAAAAAAATTGGCTAATCAACCAAACCAGACTGAGATTCTTAATTAGTTAGTTAATCTAACATAAACTGATTTTAGTAGTATAAAATTGCAGACCAAAGTGTTATCATATATATATATATATATATAGATTATTTATTTATCTTATAGATTATGATAATTGTAAATTCTTTTGAAAATTACATCAAAATTGTATTTCTTTTTTCACATTTAATATATATATATATATTAAAAATAATTTTGAACCAGTTAACCAGTTTGAAAACCAAACCAAAATTTTCACAAACTGAACCAAAATTTTTGGTTAGCCACAAATTTTGGGTTTGTAATGGTTAAGACAAAAATTTGGGTTCAGTTTATTTTTTTGGGTCACGGTCAGGCTACCTAAACCAAAAATTTTAGTTTCTAAAATGGTTGAACCAAAATTTTCAGTTCAGTTGATTACTTGGGGTCATGTTTAAGTTATCTAAACCATGAACACCCATACCAGTCAGCCACTAATACTGTTGTCAAGGTTAGCCCAGAGAGAGAATACCTCAGCTTGATGATTATCTTTGCATGGAACATCAAAAGGAACCTGAAAGAAGTCGGAAACAATAAACAGACAGCCCTACTGCAATAATATCATAAAACTCCTATAATATAGATAGGGAATCAACTAGAATTTGACTTAAGTTTCGTGAATTTAACCTACTAGCAAAATTGTTTTGTCATCATGCATTGAAGTAACTGCTGCAAAATTTTCAAATTCTGTTAATGTTTACATGGTTTTTTCTCTGTCCTTGCACCACCTTCCCTCCAAATAAACACAGACACAAACCCTTTTTTCCTCTCTGGAAATAAAGAAGTGAATCGTAAAAGCTATTGCATACAGTTGTATTTCAATTTCACACACACACACATCTCTAGGTTAAACTCATACATAAACACATATTGACATTCAAGTGAAAAACACAATAGTTAATAGATCATTGACCTCCATTTGACTCATAGGTCTTTTGGGACGGACTTGTTTCATGGGATCTGGGGTACTGCTTGATGCTGGTTCTGCAGATATAATCAACAAATAGGAAAACAAATAACATATTCATCCAGATAAGGGCTGGACGGGAAATCAGCACTGGACAGAGAAAGAAATACAAGATACATGAGTCATGCCTTTGGATGGAACTGAAGATGAACCATAGCTGGCTTTATGCACGGTGCTCCCACTATCCTGAAGGTGAACAACCAATACTAGTAAGAGGAAAATGTATCTAACATGTGGTACTTCAACAAAGTCAAATCTAGGGCAGAGTTAAATGACCTTGCTAAAATAATCATACATTGTGTCGAAATATGTTGCCCCCAGCTCATCCTCCGGAGGTAGCAAAACATTATGAAAGAAGATATTTATGGAATCAAAGTAAAACTGAGGACGTAGTGAGTTGTGATCCCCCTCAAACTTGATGATATTTTTGTCTCCCTGAAATTCATGCTTAATATGAAGTCAGATGCTGGACAATATCACCAACATATCAAGGCCTCATTACACAAACATCCCCTTAAGTTATGTTTCATTTCATAAGCACCCTCTAAACTCCACCCCCCCCCCCCCAAAACCCCAAAATAAACACATACGTGAACTCTCATCTTGTTTCAATGAAACACCCCCTCCGTCAATGTCCATTAGGATCACTAATAGAGGGTTCAACATGACATCAATTTTTATTGACTATAACAATCCCCATTTTAAGGAAATTTGAAGAAATTCTCACACATATACCAACAAGTGTGGTGTAAATATCTAATCCAGTAGAAGTAGCAACCAGGACAACTCTATCAAGGATGCTTCAGCCCATATTTCAAGATGCGCAAGACTCTAAATTACTAAATTTTAAACATTAAGCAGTTAATAAGAGATGGACGAATGCAAGAAAAAACCATATGCCTGTACAATCAATACACAACATTTCAAGATGTCTGCTGTTGAAAGGAAAGAAACTTACCATGTAAGCTTCATATATTCGATCAGAGTGATGAGGTTGTATAAAGTCATCATCTATGGCATGCCCAAACAAAACAGGGACAAAACAAGATTTTGCTACCTGTAATGGGTAAACAATGGTGTCAACTCAGATAGCAGGTAAGCTCTTAATATCAAAAGCAATCAAACAAAAATCCAAATTTTCTATTTGAGCTTAAAATATAATTTCTTTTTGCACATCTTTATTTGCAATAAGATCAATTTTCTTTGTTCCAAACCAACCAAAACTTCTCATCACATCAATGGAGCTATCTCAAGAAATAGCTTATGCAACTAAGATAAAAATAATCCAGAATATTTCCAACATCATTTGCAAAGGACATCTTAGTGTATCTGCCACTCTACAAAATAGTTTCAGAAGCTGCATAGAATACAAAATATTAAAATATCATAAAAGATAGCAGTTATAGTAAACTGTCCTAATCAAACAGCTTCAATTAAGACAAAACTAACAGATGAATCTTACTATTCCTATGTGGAAAATGGTTTCATTTGCATTAAAAAAAAAAAAAAGACCACCAAAAGGCAAGGCACAAGTCATCCCAACCAAATGGCAAACTATGAAAGGGACCACAACAAAGGAAAAGTATAACCTTGATAGTATTAAGGTCCATTATGTCAAACTTTGCCTTTTTCTGAATAGCTTTTCGCATAAATTGGATTGCAAATTTCACCTAAAACAAGTAGCAAAAAGAATAAATTAGGCCATAAAATCCATGCAAGAACCAGGGCTTGAACATCCTCAGTGAAAGTTCCAGACTTGTATAGATGAGTTCACAAATCATTAAAAGAGATGGTGATAGATTTTTGTGGCAAAAAGAAATGGAGAACACTAATTTTCAGTTCGCAATGTGACAAGTTGGATCTTCTCACAGTGAATTTGGGTAAACGAATTTTGTATACATCCACAAGTTCCATCATCAGGTCAACCAAGTCAGAAAAGGGGCTGTCAAGAACCATTCCTGCAATCGAGGGATCTTCAGCTCCATACATTAAGCTGCACAGTGTAATGCATATTATCCCAAAAGAAAAGTGAATAAAAATGCCTCCTCACTGAAGCAGGGCCAAATATCCTACAAGTACGAACTTAGACTGATTGCAAAGAGACAAACAGCACAGTAAGTTGAATAGAGAAGTTGAAAAAAGAGTGCAAAAGGCTAGTGAGTGGAGGACAATCAAATTTTCCAGGCGAGATTTGTGCATGCTAACAAAAAGTAACCAGCAAGAGCATATGAAAAGCACCTGGTGACAGCACCCATTGATCGACCCCATAAGCCAATTAGAGAGACATTTCCATCTTGCCGCAAATATTCAACCACAGCCTTGAGATCATCTTTCTGTAAACAATGGAAGAATATAAGATGGCCAACTCAAAAACAAACAGTATTAATGAACACTACGGTGAGTTGATTATGAGGTGCATAAACAACTCCAATATGAATCTCTTCTACTTGTGACAGGGATATCAACTGTGTTCTTAGAATAGCATGTAATGGATAAACATCAAGGCATCAAAAGTAGGAAAAAGAAATGATTTCAATAAGTTTCTGATTTTAATCATTGATATTTTTTCAAGACACTCGGCTACTTACTTCATTCCATCCTAGGGTGACATGATCTCCTCCAGAAACTCCAGATCCCGAAAAATCAAGTGTGAAAACTGTAATATTAGAAGGGAGCAGCATAATAGCAGCTTCACTAGCATCTGCCCTGCACCCACTGCTCAAAGGTAAATGCATGCCGCCAGTCAGTAGATGTGTTTTGTGAAGCAAAACCTTAAAGTATTTGAAGCCAACATTCATCTACTCCATTTTTTTGCCAGCATACCAACATGCAAAAGCACACCAACTTTAGCACTTATTATAAAGTTTGCTTACAAAAGGCATAGTCATTAAAGACATACCTTTCAAAACTTACAATCTGTTTTGTAGTGACAAGATTAACAAATATCCATGAGCATACACAAAAGAAGCATCTCTATAATGGCTTGAAGCAGAAAAGACTTTCATTCTAATCACCAATGATTCATCTGTTACCTGTTTCCATGGCAGTATATTACACAAGGCAGGGGCTTCCCTTCAGGACTGACAATGGGCATGTAATGACTACACTGGAGAACATCACCCCGGCTATTTTTAATCTGAAGAATAACCAAAATAGCCTTACAAATGAGAGTGATGGTCAAATGAAAAGTTCAATTCACTGAAAGGCTTATGAAAACCATGTCTGACTCATCAAAAGAACATAAAAAAAGGAAGAAACCAAGCATCATTTGTTTGAGGACATTCAAATGAATATTAAGAACAAAAAATGACATCAAGTCAACAAAAGTTGCATAGAAAAAGCAATGAATCGTTACAATCCATCATGGTGTCATTCCTTTCAAAGCCTTATTACCCACTATAATGCTACAATCAACATAACATTCCTCATGGGGCCACCCTTTGATTGTGTCCTCTGTACATGTTTCTATGTTGATAATGACAGATTCATTATTAAGGGATCTGATAAAAAACCAGAGTAATTCCAGCTCAAAAAGACCTTTCCTTGGGGCTATAGAAGAGAATGCTTTGAGGTGAAATATTATCTATAACTGCCTTCAAGAGGAACATAGGTAAGGGTTGAAAAAAATTCCCAAGAAGATAATTTAAAAGGTACATTAAATTCCAAGTTACTTTTGTATTAACTCCAAAGAAATACTAGAAAATATAAGCAAACAAATAAATTCTTTGTTGTATTGATGTTAAGTTAATAAGTCGTGTGTTCTTGCATTGTGATTGGATAGGGAATCTGAATGTAGGCTACATGTCAGAAATCTTGGAACATTTAAGGTTCACATTGCTACGCAAAAAAGGGAAAAGAAACCATTTTCCAATTCTTCTGTCTAGTTCTAGGTAAATTTTGTAGGGAAAATGACTACAAAAGTTGCATCCACAAATTATATAAGCTGAGCTGTGGGTGTGGGTGCAAGCATAGATGTGTGAGAGTAGGAACCTTTCTCTCCACATTACAATTGTGCAGAAACTTATTTACTTTCCTACACCAGCTGCCAGTGGTAGAAAGGTTCCAGGAAGAAGAGAACACATCCCAAGAAGCTTCAGAAAAGCTACACTAGGGGTTCAGAAGCTAGAAACAATAAATATTAGTGCTTGCCTGTTTGGTCCACCATTATAGTAATGGAAGTGCAAAATGAGGTACATTGACAAGAGAAAAAAAAAAGAATGACATCAGGATGCAGGATATTTAGCAGGTTCAACAGCCACCTTTCTATAAATGATGGAGGACCCAAAACCAAGAAGATCAAATAAACAAGAAAATTCTTTTACTTGTGCATGTAGTTTGTAAAATTACCTCCACATCCTTTCTGTGGTACCATTTTCCTCTTAGCATGAACTCCTCATCTAACAAATCATGTTTTGGACTGTACTCAGCTCTGTAGTCCAAAAAATGTGATGAGAAAATTAAACTTTGAAAAAAAAGATGGAAAGTCTAAGAAAAACTAACAAAACCATAAGCAGAAAAAGGACATTTCATTACTTTTCCTGAGATAAACTTCAGAGAACCTACACAACTGGCATTCCATTGCATCTAACTAACTCAAACCTAACAAGCAAATCAGTAACCAACAATTAAAAGCATTGAAATTCACATAAATGCTCATCTACCTTATCCCTACAGGGCTTTGTGCTGTTTTGAGCACTGAGGTCATCCCAGTACCACAAAACAAATCTTCACCAAACTTAGAAGACCATGGAATTTGGCTTCTTTACCCTCTTACCATCATTCTACATGTATATCTTTTAAAATTGTTTTGCATGCATTTATTTTATTGTTTAGGCCATTGAACACTTCTTCCTATATGCAAAGAATTTCTCTGAGATCTAGAAAACCAGATTTTGTGGGCCTTCTTTACTAAGGACACCAAAATGTTGACTCTGAAGTTGTTTTAACAAGTAAATCTTGGTGAGCGTTTAAAATTCAAACATCAAGATTTTAAGGATACAACCACAAACACAGTCACTGCAGTCACCTAAAGCCTACAGTATTTAGAACTTCACCTAATCTTTAACTATTTTCAGTTCAACTATCAATTCAATAAATATCAAAGGCGGCACACTTCTAGTCCAAATCTCTAGTATCGCATGAATCACCACAAAGGTACAAAAACAAAGTCATAAGTGCAAAAGAACATAGGGGTCCTTAACTTCACACGGGCCTATCGATATCTCCATGACTACTCAATACAAATATAAAAAGCTGTGCAAGGTACCTAGAAAGACAACAATAGCAATTCCAAGGACATACAAGAACATCATAGCTATAAATATTTATGAGACAACTCGATCAAAATTAAAAATTTTCTTCGGGGGAAAACTGAATTCCACCCAATCAAATCAATCAAAAGTTCTCTTAAAATGGAGGAGATCAACAAAACCCAGATAGCATTTCAGGTTTCTTTATACGATTTATCCGCAAAATCATCAAAACCGTATAATCATAACCATACTCCAATATAGATAGATCTTGGATTTGATTGGCAAGAAAATTAAAGAATATCAAGATACCAACCGCATAATATTTGTCCCGAACACCCACTTAGCCCGAGCGTAAAAAATTACGCTCGTCAAGAAAAAGGGTTCCAGTTTTCCATTGAAAACCAGATACCGACCCATCAAGAACAAAGATTTTACCTTTTCCCACTCAAAGATCAAAAATTATGCTTGCTAAGAAAACGGGTTTCAAACTTTTATAGAGATCCGGATAACGGCCCACCAAGACTAAAGATTTATCATTAGTCTACTGAAGTTTCTCGGAAACCGAACAGAAAAGCGAAAAAGAAACCATGTAGCAAATTCAAAAAGAATAAAAGAAGAAAAGAAAAGAAAAGGAGCCAATTCGGCAAAAACATGGAAACTTTGTTACCTGGGAGGCCGTATAATGAAGCTTACAAGCTGCTCCATCGAGATTCAAAACAATAACTTCTCTATCTCTTGGCAGGCGTTGTTTTCTAGTTTCTTTTAACCAATGAAGAAACCAAAGTATAATACCATCAGAACTTACAGAATATTATAATAAAATATATTTAGATATAAATATAGAGAGAAAAAGGATAAATGAAGAAGAAGTAAATAAATAAATAAAAAAGTGGGGTGGGGACAGAACAGAGATGGCAGATGTGTTTCCTGAGATGATTCTGTTAGAGCAAAGAAGAGAAGGATGTTAAGAACGATAGAAAGGAAGAAATAATGATTGACCGGTATGAGTTCGGTTCGCTTCCTGTTGTTTGTCATTATTGCTTTGTTTTTTTTATTCTTATATTCCTTTTTTCAGCCTCTTTGTATAAATGAATAAATATGCCAATGAAACAAAAAAATAAAAAAAAGAAAAGAGTGGGAGTTAAAAAAGAGCCCAGTTTATGGTGGGTTCTTATTTATCACATTTGGGCTGAGGCCCAAACCTCCTTGGATCCATGACGGTTGTTCGATGTCTCTTCTCTCTCTCTCTCTCTCTCCCCCCCCCCCCATTCTTGGAGTTTTGTTACAACATTATGTCCATGGACATGGGACCTTTTGCTTCTGTGCACAATCGCATGTTATCTGCGAGGCAGAAAACCTGACACCAAACTTAGTGAAATACCAGGACGTTCATGTTCAAAAACAAATATCACTCGTATGGAATTATTTGCAGAGCAAAAGATTTCGTGTTTGAAATCTAATTAGAGACAATGGACTAAAAAAAAAAAAAAGGCAAAGATAACAGCTAGTTTGAATTGCAATACAAATTGATTATCAAATTGCATGTGAAAATGACATCTATGATCTATCAAATGGAAGTGAAAAAAAAAAAAAAAAAAGAGGTTGAAAGCTCAAACGGGCTAGAAAGGCTGTCTCGCTTTATTCCAAAGTTATAATGTTAGTTGAATGGAGCGGCGATAATGGTCTCCTTTCGTACAATTGCCATGAAGCAAAAGTATCACCAACCCTACCAAATGGTTCCATGAGTACGTTGTTCTGGCAGCACATGAATATCGTTACAGTTGTCTCGTCTCTACAATAAAAGACACACTTAAGAAAACGTTTGAACTCTCCAAAAGTCAACGGCTTCTTCCCCCCATCTGTAATGGCATTGCATGATTAAATGTCAAGGATGCTGCCATTCCGTTCTGGGATAGACCCTGGAAATCTGAAGTAGGCGTGAGGGATGGGATCATTGCAAATTTGCAATGCTATTCATCTTGATAATTTGCTCGGTTGTTTCTCTCCTATGGCATTTGCATGTTTTTCACTTTGTTAATTGGTTAAGTCCAACTCCCAAAGCAATCAATGAAAATATCTATCAGTGAAGTGATTTACAGCTACGAAGTAAAGGGCACAGGACCAGCCACCCAAGAACCCATATGCATCAGAACCTGGTTTTGGTTTTCCTCTTTTTTTTTTTTTTTTTTTTTTTTTCTGTAGCAGTATTTTGGAATTTTCTAATTAAAAACTGTGCTGACTGGGTCACCGCCAAGAAAATTGCTCGTGGGTATATTGGAAGTTTCATTTTTTTAAAGTTCAGACCAATGGGCAACAAAACAGAAAATGGGAATCTAACTCGGATTCTCTGCCACCTCTAGTGTGGTGGTCCTAAAAGTGCGCAATTAAATGTCATCATCATCTAGCAACCATTGTTAAGCTTTTATTGAAGACCAACAAAAGGCCTACCTATCATTCACTGGCCAACTCACATTCACATACACAGAACAAGTACTCAATATGGTTACTATAACCACCACTGAAAATTCTTATATTCCTTTTCTTTTTTCTTTTTTTCACAATTTACGTTAATCTTGAGTTCTTTTTCATTCTATTTCTCTCTTCATTGCCCGCTTGAAAGGTTACAAAAAAAAAAAAAAAGAAGAAGTTAAATATCACAAATATGGCCAATGTACCGTAAGTTTGCATCTTAATAATCTTTGGATGCCTTCTTTTTTATTTTTGGAAAAGAAGATTCTTCCCAATTTGGTTGTTTAGGTTGCATAAATGCACTAAATAAAATAAATAAGTAGAAATTCATATAACTTAGTCGAAAAACTAGGTCAAAAAATATCATCATTCAGTTGAAAATGTTGGACTTTTCTAGAATTTCTCTTTATGAAATTCTTATTTCATATATTGCAGGATCTTTCTTTATGCGAATACTAGCAATAAAACTGTAATTGAAATCAACATACCGTTGTCCATTATGTTGATGTCCCGCAGTGGAGATGGGAAGCCTCTTCTGTTTCGTTCCTGAACGCTTCTCTCTTTTCTCCTACTCTTTCCCCTTTCTTTTCTTTACGTTTTCTCTCTCTGATGGTTAAGCACACGGAAAGGTCTGTAATAGCATATATATATATATACACGTCTTCCTTTCCTGTAACCGTTACCTTAAATAGGAAGATCCTCTCTTTCTGTAATAATTATCTTAAATGAGAAGATACTCCTTTTCCTGTAACGGTTATTCTTAATAGGGGAATATATATATACACATATTCCTTTCCTGTAACGTTTATTTTTAATAGGGAGAGTGGAGGGATTTTAAACCCGATGACCCAAATTACCGTTATGCCTAACCGACCATCATATTAGGCCTTTTATTTTGAGTCATACTTTAAATGACATGGACCACTCATGTTAATTAATTTAACAATCTCTCACTTGGTCCATGTCATGACTTGATGAAACAATAACAATTAAGTGCACACAATTCTTAAAGATCATCAAATCACAACACTTAATTGAATTAAGATGATTGGATCATGGCGGTCACACATCTTATAGCAATATGATTCCTTCCATGTATCACATAATCATCATAATTTATAATACTTTACTGAGGAACATTGAAACTTTAAACTGTCATTCTCATATATGCTATTAATTATCTCACAAACCATAATTGTATACATCTAAATAAAGATAACAGAGCACAAGCAAAACCATAACTTTAATTGAATTCACGAGTGTCACAATGATATGAGCATTATAAATATTGGCTTTCAAGTGTATAAGGACCTGTCCATAATGCCCATCCGATCAACATGTCCAGTAAATGTTTTCGGTGGCAAACCTTTAGTTAAGCGGTCCGCTACCATCAACTCAGTGCCAATATGCTCAATGGACACTCTTTGGTTTTGCACTTCTTCTTTAACAGATAGGTATTTCAAATCCATATGTTTCGCACCTTTAGAATACCTATCATTCTTAGAGAAGAAGACTGCTGCGGAATTGTCACAAAAAATTCTTAACGGCTTTTCTATACTGTCGACCAAACCAAGCCTTAAGATAAAATTCCGCAACCATAATGCATAAACAGTAGCCTCAAAGCATGCTACAAATTCAGCCTCTATAGTGGAAGTAGCAATGACAGATTGCTTCCCGCTTTTCCAGGAAACTGCTCCTCCAGCCAGGAGAAACATGTAACCAAATGTAGATTTCCTCGAGTCTACACATCCAGCATAATCTGAATCCGAGTAGCCTATTACTTCAAGATGACTTGATCTTTTATAAGTAAGCATGTAATCTTTGGTGCCTTGTAAGTACCTAAGTACTTTCTTTCCGGCTTTCCAATGATCTATTCCAAGATTACTTTGATATCGGCCTAACATTCCAACTGCGAAACTGATGTCTGGCCGAGTACATGTTTGCGCATACATCAGGCTTCCAACCAGTTATGCATAGGGAACTGATTCAATCACTTTCCGTTCCAAATCATTCTTTGGACATTGTAATTCACTGAACTTGTCCCCTTTCTGAATTGGAACTATTCCTGTTGAGCAATTTCCATTCTAAATCTCTCTAATACTTTATTGATATAGCCTTTCTGAGACAATCCTAACAATCCTTGTGATCTATCACGGAATATTTCTATTCCTATCACATAGGATGCCTCATTCATATCTTTCATTTCAAAAGTTTCAGAGAGAAATTTCTTCACATTATGTAACAAACCTAGAGGTGTTTTCTACAAAACCGTATGACGTAATGGTATTATTGAACTTAATATACCATTGTTGGGAGGCTTGTTTCAGTCCATATATCGATTTCTTTAATTTACACACCAAATTTTCTTGCCCCGTAGTGATGAAACCTTCAGGTTGGTCCATATACACTTCCTCTTCCAAGTCACCATTCAGAAAGGCAGTCTTTACATCCATTTAGTGGAGCTCTAGATCATTATGAGCCACCAATGCCATAATAATTCTAAAAGAGTCTTTCTTAGAAACTGGAGAGAAAGTCTCCTTATAGTCAACACCATCTCTTTGAGTGAAACCTTTGGCTACAAGTCTGGCCTTATACCTTTCGATGTTACCGTTTGAGTTTCGCTTGCTCTTGAAGACCCACTTACAGCCAACTCGTTTTGATCCTTCAGGTAACTCTACTAGCTCCCAGACTTGGTTTACATCCATCGATTTCATCTCTTCTTTCATGGCATTGAACCACCTTTCAGAATCATTACATTCCATGGCTTGTTTAAATGAGACTGGATCTTTATCAATGCTCAATTCCGATTCATACTCAAGTGAGTAAACCACATAATCATTTGAAACTGCTGGCCTTTTCTGTCTTGTAGACCTCCGTAATGCCATTTCTTGTGGTATCACTTGTTCATTTGTAAATTAAATATTGTCACTTGGTTCATCTCTTATGTGTTCACTTTGAGTGTTTCGAGTATCAATTTGTTGTCCTTGCATGTCACATGACTGTGATGCAACATAAGGAATAACAATTTGAGTAGAAACACTGGGTGTGGGAATACTGACATGAGTAGGAGTACTCACTGTGGACCATTCATTTTGTGATTCTTTAATATCCACCTTTCGTGATTCCCCACTCCCACTGAACTGACCATTTTCAATGAACCGAGCATTACCAGACTCAACTATTCTAGTACTATGGTTAGGGCAGTAAAACCTATACCCTTTGGACTTTTCAGAATAGCCAATGAAGTAACCACTAATGGTTCTTGCATCAAGCTTTCCTTCATGTGGATTGTATATCCTTACTTCTGCTGAACAACCCCAAACATGAAGGTGTCTCAAACTGGGTTTCCTTCCTGTCCATAACTCGTAAGGAGTTTTAGGGAAAGCCTTACTAGGAACTCTATTCAGCAGATATGCAGCAGTTCTTAATGCATGCATCCACAAAGATAAGGGTACAGTACTGTAATTCAACATGCTCCTAACCATATCCATAAGTGTGCGATTTCGCCTTTCCGCTACACCATTCTGTTGTGGTGTACCAGGCATTGTATACTGTGCACATATGCCTCGACTCTCAAGAAGTTTTGCAAATGGACCAGGACATTGTCCACTTTTATTGAATTTTCCATAATATTCACCACCCCTATCTGACTTAATCACTTTTACTTTTTTATCTAACTGCCTTTCAACTTCATTAATAAACACCTCTAGGATGTTTACTGACTGAGACTTTTCATGCAGTAGATACAAGTAACAATATCATGAATAGTCATCTATAAAGGTGATGAAATATTTCTCACCACCCCATGTTGGGATATCAAACGGGCCACAAACATCAGTGTGTATCAATTCTAAAGGCTCATTGCTTCTTATGACTGGGTTCTTTGATGTATGTTTTGTTTGTTTCCCTTTTATACAATCAACACATACATCTCAATCAGTAAAATCCAATTGAGGCAGGACATCACCTTTCATCAACCTCAATATCCTTTCTTTGGATATATGACCCAATCTTTGATGCCATAAGAAAGCAGAACTTTCATCATGCATATTACGTTTGTTACCTATACCATGCTCAACAAGAAATATGGAATCAGCATACATAGCATCAAGATTCAAACGGTACAAATCATCAATCAAAGTACCCGATCCATAATAGTACGAATGTCTATACAATGAAAATGCACCATTTCCAATCTTGAGGTTAAATCCTTCTTTATCCAACTTTGCAACAGAAACTAAATTTCTAGCACATTCAGGAACATAGAGACACTTTTCTAGATCCAAATGACACTTGGTGTCCAAGATCAATCTGTACGTCCCAATCCCTTCTATTCGTGCCTTCATTCTGTTTTCCATGTAGAGGAACTTCTCAGTTCCTGTTATGGGCTGGATTGAAAGGAATCCCTGCATAATATGTGACACATGAATAGTAACTCCAGAATCTAACCACCAAGTATTATTGGGCACTTCAATTATGTTTGATTCAAAACATACTGATATACAGTACGTACCTTTCTTTTCGAACCAAGCCTTTCTTTTTGGGCAATCATTTTTGAAGTGACCCATCTTTTTGCAGAAGAAGCATTTCTGATCCTTCTGGATCTGACCTCCAGTGACTTTCATAGAGGCTTTGTCCTTCTTCTTACCTTTCTTATGTGGTTTAGACCTGCTACCACTAGCATTCTTATGAACGATGAGATGAATGGAGTGATCCTTCATCTTCTTTAATCTCCCTTCCTCCTGAACTAACATGGCCTTAATTTCTTGAAAGTTCCATTTCTCTTTAATAGTGTTATAATTCACTTGGAATTGGCCAAATTCAGGAGGCAGTGAGTTTATGATGAATTGAACCAGAAATGATTCACTCACATCCATGCCCATTGTTTTCAACCTTGCTGCTAGATTAGCCATACTGGTCACATGATCATGAATGGGCTGTGACCAATCAAATTTCTTGGTCGTCAGCTCACTCATTAGGGTTCCTACGATGGATTTATTAGTTATATCTGACTGAGAGTATTCCTTAATTCTCATCAGAAATTCCCTCGCATTTTCCGTCTTAGGCATCGATGGCTTGACGTTTTCAGCTATCGTCATTCGCATCAAATTCAAACTCAGCCTATTGGACCGTACCCAAGCCTCATAAAAAGACTTATCAGATTTTGTACTAGTCCCTGTAATGACTGCAGGCTTTTCATCCGAAATGACTGCTAAGTCCAGGCCCAATACACCCAAATGAAACTGAATATGCTCAGACCATTCAGCATAGTTCAGCCCATTGAATTTGACCATTGAATTGCCTAAGGCGAATACATTGGTGGAAGCTGCAAATATAATCCAAATTTATACGTTAATGCTTTGAGTAAACTCTAATGGATTCAGATACATTACAAACTTTAATTATGTATTTAAGTTCACCTTTGGGTGATCCTCAAATACATAACTCTAATCAATAATGATGCTAATTTAAAATAAACTTTAATAGATCAATTAATCATACTAAAATTAACATGAATGTTATCTTTGGATATACAATCACGTTTACTTAGTATATTAATTAATCCCTTTTAGTGTCATTAATTATAAGCAATGATCCATCTTTGGATGATCTCCTAGCTTTATAATTAATAACCACAATTGTTCATTTCAAAACATTTTATTAGCATCCAAAATGAACAATTAAAATTCACAGTCAGCTGTTCAAATCCATTCAAAGCCAGGCCACTTTGGTGACTAACAAGCTTTTAATATTTGACTCATCAACATGAATTTAATAATCTTCAATTACGAAGATTAAATTATCTTTTATGTGTGTGAGTTTTTTTTTTTTTTTTGGGTATTCATTCGGACCCGAGCACCACCATACTGCAGGTGGGACCCGCGTACCAAGCAACCAATATATTTGTTTTACCCCCGCGTTGTAATTATTGATTACACGCAAAGGAAAAACAAAATACAACCTAATAAAATAAAATACTACCCGAGCACCACCATACTGCAGGTGGAACCTGCGTACCAGGCAACCAATATATTTGTTTTATCCCGCGTTGTAATTATTGATTACACGCAAAGGAAAAACAAAAAACAAACCTAATAAAATAAAATACTACCCGAGCACCACCATACTGCAGGTGGGACCCGCGTTCCAGGCAACCAATATATTTGTTTTATCCCGCGCGTTGTAATTATTGATTACACGCAAAGGAAAAACAAAATACAACCTAATAAAATAAAATACTACCCGAGCACCACCATACTGCAGGTGGGACCCGCGTACCAGGCAACCAATATATTTGTTTTATCCCGCGTTATAATTATTGATTACACGCAAAGGAAAAACAAAATACAACCTAATAAAAAAAATACTACCCGAGCACCACCATACTGCAGGTGGGACCCGCGTACCAGGCAACCAATATATTTGTTTTATCCCGCGTTGTAATTATTGATTACACGCAAAGGAAAAACAAAATACAACCTAATAAAATAAAAAATACTACCCGAGAGCACCACCATACTGCAGGTGGGACCCGCGTTCCAGGCAACCAATATATTTGTTTTTTATCCCGCGTTGTAATTATTGATTACACGCAAAGGAAAAACAAAATACAACCTAATAAAATAAAATACTACCCGGCACAAAGAGATAAAGAAAACCAAATTGCAATATTCGCAGACCCGCTCTGATACCAATTGTTGGACTTTTCTAGAATTTCTCTTTATGAAATTCTTATTTCATATATTGCAGGATCTTTCTTTATGCGAATACTAGCAATAAAACTGTAATTGAAATCAACATACCGTTGTCCATTATGTTGATGTCCCGCAGTGGAGATGGGAAGCCTCTTCTGTTTCGTTCCTGAACGCTTCTCTCTTTTCTCCTACTCTTTTCCCTTTCTTTTCTTTACGTTTTCTCTCTCTGATGGTTAAGCACACGGAAAGGTCTGTAATAGCATATATATATATATATATACACGTCTTCCTTTCCTGTAACCGTTACCTTAAATAGGAAGATCCTCTCTTTCTGTAATAATTATCTTAAATGAGAAGATACTCCTTTTCCTGTAACGGTTATTCTTAATAGGGGAAGATATATATACACATATTCCTTTCCTGTAACGTTTATTCTTAATAGGGAGAGTGGAGGGATTTTAAACCCGATGACCCAAATTACCGTTATGCCTAACCGACCATCATATTAGGCCTTTTATTTTGAGTCATACTTTAAATGACATGGACCACTCATATTAATTAATTTAACAGAAAACACCATATGAAATATTCATAATCTTTTGTATACACTTCTATGCAGACATGAAATAAGGTGACCTGACCCCTAAAATAATCCAAAAAGCTGAACCCGAGAGGGATTCGGCGTAATACCATTAATTTGTTAACTCGCATTTTGATTGGTAGTTTGAGTCCTGAAGTAACCAACGTTTATTTTTATGAAAACCCATAAATTAACAATGTAATCATCCTCACTGTAATCAGATTAGAATTCAATATCAGTTCTTGCCCCTTTCTTCCCTGCTCTGGCAGAGATAGATGCTATAGACAGGACCTTATCTTAAAAAAATATATATGTTATGGTGCCTTCCACGATGTCAGTAAAGAGACCAGAAACCCATTTCTGCCACTCATAAGGCAACCCTATCTGCTTACGAAGCGCCAGCCTGCAACTTTGGCCTTTCAACACCACTTTTAAAAGCATTTTCCACCAATTGCAAGTCCCCCCTCCTCTTCTCTCTGTCTCTGTCTCTCTCTCTTTCTCCTGTCTGTGCGCCTGCAGAAGGCCAGTGCTTGCAAGAGCAAGGCCAACTTTGTGGTTGCTTCTTAAGCCACGTTTCAGGCATTCCCCAGGTAATCTGCTTTTGCACTGTCTCTTTTCTGATTCACTTCTGTCAGGCTGCCTTTCTTGACAGGCTTCACAATGTACGACATAAAAATGATGTTGTCGAGATAATGTTTATTGCTTAGCGTACGATCGAACTGTCGATCTAACTCTTTGAATTTTGGTGAAATCGAAATCCAATATTGGTTATAAGTCAATCTTTTTGATTTTTTTTTTCAATTCAGCATGTTGTCGAGATTTTATGTGAAAACAGTAATATTTGGGCAGGGATGCCGTGGTGCTTTGTGCTTTCGGGGTTAGGTCCTTAGAATAATTATGCTCATTTTGAGCCTTATGCCATTGGAGCGTTGGTCCACCTCGGGCATTAACAGGATGGCAAGCCAAAACTTCTCACTGGAATGTGGCCATCAGACCATCCTATCAATTTGACTTTACCACTTTTATATTATATATTCTTTCCACCAAACACAATGTTTTTTTAAAGCTTGATATGAACAAGGCTAACGATTAAAAAAATAATAAAAAAAGGTCAAAAAGTTCCTCTCTCATTTTAAGTTTTTGACTGAATAATATGGCGGTAAGTTGGTGGTAGAAGTCAACTAAAGGTATGGTCCTGCGAACAGCCTTCTCCCAGGATTATAATCGCAGGAACAAATTGACGCAGGATAGGTTTAGGTGCTTATTTGGAGTTAAAAGAAAAAATTGATTATATATATATATATACACATATAATTATATAATTTAAATTAAATATATTTATTAATACTCAAAATTATAATTCTCAACAATGCAATAATATACAAAATCATTTTCACTAATCTAATTACATTGTAATTAGATACTTAATTAGAATTTTAACCTACTTGATAATGTATGCCCTACAAATGATAGCATCCTTGACCATGTGGTCATTATTGGTAGTTAGATAACCAACTCTCTTAACCTTGAGTTATAGTTTTACTCTCACAATTCATGGTGAGTTGGGAGTAGGTTGACCTGAAAACATCGTTATTTTTAATTTCTCCATGTGTTCTCGCTTGTAAGAAAGCTTTTGCACTTCTTATCTTCTAATAAACTGAAAGAGTTGACATAAAGATAGAAAAAGGTAAACATAAAATGGATTGGTTTCCCAATGAAGCCTGGCTCTTGCTAATAGGTTCTCCAACTTTAATTTATCTCTACAGGTTTACCTTACCATGAACCACAATATTGTCGATTACCCATTTGTTAAGTCCTAACTCCTTACTTGTTAGTTATACTTGCTTTTCAGGGAGGAGTAGCTGAAAATGGCTCAGATTTTGGCACCCTCTTCACAATGGCAGATAAGAATACCAAAGAACTCAACAGCTGCGAGTCCTACGACAGCAAAAATGTGGGGTTCACTTCTGCTGAAGCATAACAAGAAAGCAACAGCCAAAAGCTCCGCTAAATTTAGGGTGTTTGCATTGCAGTCTGACAACAGCACTGTGAATAGAGTAGAAAAGCTTCTAAATTTGGACATAACCCCATTTACTGACATGATCATTGCTGAGTACATCTGGTATGAACTTTTGTGCTAAACTTTCTGTTTCATAGTATTGTTCTCCGAATGAAACTTTAGTCTTCTTGACATGGTGAATTATTTGAAACAGGATTGGAGGATCTGGCACTGATCTACGTAGCAAGTCAAGGGTAATTAATTGTTGTTGATAAAGTTGACACAAATAGCTGATCTTTTGCTACTTTGTTTTTCTGATATTTATTTACCATTGTTATCTATTTGTGCTTTCAGACAATCTCAAAGCCTGTGGAACATCCATTCGAGCTTCCCAAGTGGAACTATGATGGATCAAGTACTGGACAAGCACCAGGAGAGGACAGCGAGGTTATTCTATAGTAAGTTTTTGGAAGAAATATTGACATCTCTTTGTAAATGTTTGTATTATCCAGCAGTAGTCTTGACTAAACATTGTATGCAGCCCCCAGGCAATCTTTAAGGACCCTTTCCGTGGCGGTAACAATATCTTGGTGAGTGGCATTCATCATTTAAATGAACATCATATGCCTAAATAAATACAGCTGCGTAACCATTTGACTTTTTTTGCTCTAAAAGGTAATATGTGATGCATACACACCTGCAGGTCAGCCCATCCCTACCAACAAACGCTGCCGGGCTGCTGAGATTTTCAGTGATCCAAAGGTTGTGAATGAAGTACCATGGTATGTACTTTCAGTTTGTTACTCATGCTTTCAATGATAAAGCTGAAAATACATGTTAATTGAATTAATCGTGAGGCTTAGATGTGGTAAAATGTCGTAAAATTTTGGCAATTATTGTTACAGAAAATTTTCATCTTATGGGACTAACCATGCACTAGTTTAAACCGAGAGATTCTAATGCTCTCTATTACATATCAACATTTCATTTGAATCTTTAGGACGTTGAGTATATACCCAAACAATCGACATGGTAATATTTTTTTTTCCTATCATTCAATCTAGGTACGGCATTGAGCAAGAGTACACTTTGTTACAAACAAATGTAAAATGGCCTTTGGGTTGGCCAGTTGGAGGATATCCTGGCCCTCAGGTAATGTTGCGTGTACTATTGTCAGTATTGTGCTAAGATTACAGTATATAATATGTTACTTTAATGTGGATTATGCTTGCTTCAGGGTCCTTATTACTGTGGAGTTGGGGCTGACAAATCCTGGGGTCATATCAGACGCACATTACAAGGCTTGCTTATTTGCTGGAATTAACATTTCTGGCACCAATGGAGAGGTTATGCCAGGCCAGGTTTGCCTTGTACCGTTAGCATTTTCAGATTGCTTGTTCACATTGTAGATAAGTTATACAATAAACACGCTGCTTTTGTTTCATGATTATCCAACTCTTTATCATTATGCAGTGGGAGTTCCAGGTGGGTCCTAGTGTGGGCATTGCGGCTGGAGATCACATCTGGTGTTCAAGATACATTCTTGAGGCAATTCATCCTTAGCCATTTATTTCAATAGATAAAATGGAATAACAGAAGGAAGAATCAAAGGTGATTTTAGGGAGGGCCTATTGTGGTTACTGCTGTTAATGTTATTGTTCTGATTATCTTGTGACAGAGAATCACTGAGCAAGCTGGTGTTGTTCTCTCTCTTGATCCAAAACCAATAGAGGTGATACATGTCTTCATAATGCTTTTCTTTTACCTTATTCTTTCGTTGTATGCCTAACTTTCCTCCTTACCATACTGCAGGGCGACTGGAACGGTGCAGGTTGCCACACCAATTTCAGGCAATAAAACACTCGACCTTGAATATAAAGCACTTGGCTGCAGGGTTGTGTGGTCTAGAAAAGTAATGATTTTTATGTCACCAATTTGTCTTGCAGCACAAAAAGCATGAGGGAGGATGGGGGTTTTGACGTTATAAAGGAGGCAATCTTGAATCTATCTCTTCGCCATCAACATCATATCAGTGCCTATGGCGAGGGGAATGAGAGAAGATTGACTGGAAAGCATGAAACAGCCAACATTAACACATTTTCTTGGGTATGCTCAGAAGTCATTTATAGTTATGTCAATGAGAGACTGAAAAACAGGCGCAAAAACCAAAATATTCCTTTCTTATACAATGCTAATAGCGTTATTCAATGCCAAACTTGTAGGGTGTAGCTAATCGTGGTTGTTCAGTCCGGGTGGGGCGTGAAACCGAGAAGCGAGGCAAAGGTAATATGAATTGCATTGTTTGATGAATTTTAATGAATAGGAAGCAAACATAAATCAAGATCCCTTTTCAACTTCTTTGACAAGATTACCCCAGTTTCCTTCGAAGAATCAAACTAAGAAATTAAAGAAAAATTTCTAGGAAGGCATTTAACTTCATAAAATGTTATTTTAAAGATGAAAAAGACATTGTCTATGAATGCTGCAAATACCGTGATCCTTGTTCCTGCATAGAGCTTATGTAAATTTGGCTTGTTGATCAACCTCCCAATCTGCTCTTGTATGCTGTTAGGTTATCTGGAAGATAGACGTCCAGCCTCAAACATGGACCCCTATGTTGTGACCTCGTTGCTGGCTGAAACTACAATTTTGTGGCAACCAACTCTCGAGGCTGAAGCTCTCGCTGCTCAGAAGCTGGCTTTGAAAATGTAATGTTTCACTGGTTGAGCACAATTATGAAGCAATTGCTATGTTTCGGAAGGCCAGTACACCGGAAAAGAATTTCTCCTCTCGTAGATAAAAGGACTTTGTTTCAGTAGGTCCCGGGCCCAAGATTGTCAAATGCTTTATTGGATGTTAGGCTTTCTATGGATAAGTGTACCTCCCTAGTTACTTTGAGTTATTTACATTGAAGTTTGATTGATCCATTGATATCCTACGCCTCTTCGTCCATTTCTCCCTATTTTGGCAATATGTTGGCTTTTAATATTAGGTTCTACCTATGACATGGACTTGGACTCCGTATTCTTGGTTTCTTTCTTGCTTTTTTTTGTTGCGCTCTTGGGTTAATGAACCACATTCATAAGAACATGAAGGCGTAACTAATCCAATTGCGGGGTCTCCTGGTTAGAAATCTCGAGATCTAGAGTGGAGCTTCTAAAGGGCTGCATTTTAGTTACAACATGAATAGCATCTAGAAATTGGAGAATTGCCAGCGATCAAGTTCTTCTCATTTCACAAAAATGAGGAAAAGACACTTAATAGATGCTAAAGTAATACTGCGGGTAGGTTCAGGGTTGCAGGTTAAGTTTATTCCTTCTTTGGCTTCTGAGAAGAAAAAGCTAATTATTCGAGGAAAAGGATGCCCTGGGGACTAATGTATAAACAAGCAGGTGCCAATTGGAAGACTTAATTTAATTCCTTCCTGTGTAATGGGGCAACTCAACTAGTGTGAGGCATTAGAGACATTTCTTTGATCTCAAGATAATCCTTTTATTTATTTATTTATTAACTATAACAGGGTCCTTTTTTTTTTTTTTTTCTCAATTATCTTTTGTTCAAGAAAAGAACAAGTCGTTGTGTATATATTTCTGTTCTCAGCTCAATAACGGTGACAAAGATCAGGTTCTTCTCTTCTGCTTTCGAGCCACCAAACCTCTATGGCTTCTGGAGCATCTAAATCAGCAGCCTCCCTGTTGCTAATCCTCAATATTGGACTATATTTCATTATTACAGTCATTGCCTCGTGGGCTGTTAATCATGGGATTGAACGATCACATGAAACAGGTACTTTATCAAGCTGGAACACACATATTTACTCGCTCACAACTGCTACATAATTAAGGCGCGTACGTTATCTGCTCGTGCAGCTTCTGTTCTATCGAATCCTGTTCGCATATTCCCAATATACCTTCCAGTGGGAAACGTGGCAACGGGTTTCTTCGTCATATTCTCTCTCCTTGCCGGCGTCGTAGGCATCACCACCTCACTTACGGGACTTCAGAATGTTCTTCAGTCGGACTCTCCAAGCGTGCATGCAGCAGCAGTCTCTTCTCTAACCTCCTTGTCACTAACTCTATTAGCCATGGGGTTGATATGCATTCTCATTTCTCTGTTTCTTTTCTTACATCTTGCCCCTGACTTTTTGAAGTTCAATGGAATGTCGTGCGCTGTGGCATGAACAAAATTGTTGAGTTTTTGCATCCTTTGTGTGCAGATTGGCATGCAAGGAGATCAACGTTGGTTGGACGGATTCAAAATTGGTGAGTTAAAAGTTTCCAAAACATTAACCACCTGTTACAGAAACCTGATGATAGTTTTCAAAACCTTCGATTGGGGTATTATTTTTCAAACATTTCTCACTGCTCATCCATTATAGTTGCTCCAACATCCCACGGAGGAGGGGCGCATTACATTGATTGGAAACAAGCATTTTCCTTGGCACTTACGCTAATTTTTGGGACAGACTGATTAAATTCTAACAATGGCGTATGTTTGACAACTAACAGCGCACTCTAGAGGTTGTGACCATAATAGTGAGTGCCACCCATTTGGTCTGCATTGGTGCTATCCATGCCGGGGTTGAATAAATTGGCACGTAGCTAAGGATACCTGGAGGAAGAGCCTGAGCTTCAAAATTTCATGCGTGATCGAGATATAATCTTGTTCTGTAATTGTGTGTATGAACATAAAACGTGAAATTGTTTTCAGATTGCTCGTTTGTGATAGCTTCTTCTTCCTCCTCCTCTTCTTCCTTTGTCCTTCTGTTGTTGGGAATTTAAAGATTCTTGCCAGGGAACAAACGCTGACTGTTTGCTTCTACTTGAATTGTCCCAATGGGAAAAGGTATGGACAGGGAAAAAAAAAAAGAAGAGAGAGAGAGAGAGAGAGAGAGAGTGAGACCAAATGTATCATTTAGGACAAAAATATATATTTTATGAGTCCCATTTTCAGCTTTCTTTCTCTATCTCTCCGTCCCTATACGGTTTTCCCTAAAAATAATTATATTTACTTAAAAAAAAAAAATTCATAGACATCCCACACTCCAAATTTTACGCTTAGACCTAAGAACATTTTATAAAAAAAAAAAAAAAAAATTCTAATTATTTTGGCAGCCACGCTAATGACTTGTGCAAATAGTTGGTACTCGACTCCAATTCATTTGAACTAGACATTAATTTCCAATCTAATCGCTATATATTGTATGAATCTTTTTGTTTTTTTTTTTTTTTCACTATTGCATCTTATCATAAGCTAAACCATTCTTTATTACTTCAAATTTAACACAAAATATTAATCTTTATAATATAACAGAAAATATTAAATTAGATAATATCATTCTACATACTTGAAAACATAAAATGGTATCATACTCATCTTTCTCTTTTGTCGCTTATTCTAAGTAAAATGTCACAGTTTATGGTGGGGATAAATCGGTCAAAGTTTATATAATAATAATAATAATAATAATAATAATTCAACTAGACAAAACTAAAATTATGAATTTAATTTTTCGTTAAATATTTGATAAAATGAAATACATATATCCTTCAATTTCAAAATTGGTTGATTTTAAGTAGATTCATAATATGTGCTCTTTTACTGAATTTAATTGAGAGTTAGCCCACTACTTGATATGCTTAACAAGTTCAATCTTATCTAACGACAGTATGAAATACCACCTGACTCTCTTATAATTTTACCTAAAAAAATTAATAATTCAACCAATAACAAACATTTTATCATCGACAGAAAAAGAAATGAACTAATTAATAATAATAATAATAACAATAATAATTCCCGCCCGCCCGCCCGCCAATCCTACCAGAAATTCTCCCCCGTTTCTGACCTCTGTTTGTGTTTGGTTTGGTCTGCCAGCACTTCCTGGCCAAAAAAAAAAATCTCCACCGATGAACTACACGCACCGTATTATCCCAACGGTCACTTTTCCTTCTGCCCAAAACCCTAATTTCAAAAACTTAATTCCTCCTAATTTCACGCGAGTTTACTGTAATAATAACGCCCCAAACCCCATTGTTACCCATTCTTTGAACGAACCTCCTAAACGTTTCTTGAAGCTGAGGAGTTTCAAAATCAGAGCTTCGGCGAATGGCAATGGCGACACAGGAAACTGGGTTGGCCGGTTGCCCACCGGAGCTTTCGCCGCCGATAAGATGTTGAGACTGATTTCGAGTGCCACCGCCTGTCCCGTTGGCCAGTTCATATCTTCGCCCACCACTCTTTTGCATTCCGTTGACCCCAGAGTCAAATTGGTAAAATCTCAAGTTTGGACTCTCTTGTCAGGGACCCTTTTCTTTCTTTTCTTTTCTTCTTTTTTTTTTTTTTAATGTTGCTTAATTTAAAGTTAATTTTCTTGCTTTTTAATGATTTAATTTGGGTTTCTGGGTCTTGGCTAACTCCTCTGTAAAAGAACTCTTTTTGGGCTTTTTTTTGGGGGGGGGGGGGAGGGAGGGTTCAATTGTCAGTCACTTTATGAGATATGCTTCTTAATTTGTTTGATTAACTAGTGCCTTAGTTTCCAATTTATGGAATGGTGCATGTAAATTTGTGGTTATGTTTCGTCTTCTCCCTTAACCATTGGAGAATTTATGGTGACTTGTGTTGGTTTCTGTGTTTAGAGGGAAATTTGCGAATGGGATGCGTCTCAGCTAATAATGTAGACTAATTTAAGTTTCCTTGGTTATGCAGGTATGGCTCTTGGCTCTGGTTGTCTTGCCGGCACGGTCACATATATTAATGCGTTTTGGGTTAATAGTTTTCATGCTCTTCTATCCATGTCGATACTCCCAAAACGTGTGTGGATGGTAAATAATACTTCATGACAACTAAAAAAAGTGGTTTTATTTTGACAATGTTGTGGGCACACTGCTACCCTTTTTTTTTTTTTTATTTGTAGATTCACATCACTTAATTTATTTTTTTATTTTTTTATTTTTCCTGTAACTCTGGTTGCTAGTGCTGCTCTTCTAAACTTCCAGCAATCTTTGTAGGACCAATTAGGAAGAGTGTCATTGCTTTCTGGAATTCTATTCATAATGTTGGGTCTGGGTTCAGATGGAGCACCTCCACTCGTGCAGTTACGAACCCCACCACCAGCTATGATGGGTTTGCCTAAGCTTCCTGTTTCCTTGGGAGGTTACTCATATTTGATTATGAAGTTGGGTCCTTTGCAGTTCACAAGGAAGGGCTTGTCAGTAGCAAGCACAGCTGCATCCTTAACCTTCATTGTAAGTTAGATTTCCCAGCAATCTTTCTCTATCTCTCCCCCACCCCTGCCAGCATTTGTGATAATTAGTTCATTACTAGTTTGTTTTGGAGCAGCAACATATTGCTAATGCACTGCCACTTGTCAGCATTGTTAATGTGGACGAATGCATCATAGAGCTTTAGATAAAAAAAAAAAGGTCAATTACACCAAGAAAAAAGAAAAAAAAAACAATAGTCAATGACTTTTGTGGGTCATAGTTTAGCCAAGATGAATCAAATACCACTGTTTTTAAGCTTGATTTGTTTATTGCTATTTCACAAGCCTTTCAAGTTGAGTAACTGGTTCTTCAATTCTGGTGTGTTAGATGTTGTCAAGTTCAAACATTGTTTTGTTCTAGGAATTTTAGTAATCAATAAGTTTAAAAGTGCTTATAGCAAGTTGAACATACTCAGAGTGAGCAACAGGGTTTGCAGCCCTGCATATTTGGAGATTTTATGATGAAAATTTATATATATATAAAAAGAAAAACTATCCACATTTAGATTATTGACAACCACTTCAATAGACAAGAAAAGTTTTCATCATTCTGACTATTAGGTCTCTGTTTTCTAAAAGATTTTTCAAAGTGCAAGCCTCTGCCTAGCTACCACAACCCCAGAACAATTGGCATT
Source organism: Ceriops zippeliana (assembly GCA_037897445.1). Taxonomy (NCBI): domain Eukaryota; kingdom Viridiplantae; phylum Streptophyta; class Magnoliopsida; order Malpighiales; family Rhizophoraceae; genus Ceriops; species Ceriops zippeliana. The sequence continues at coordinate 3,298,630 of JBAPLH010000004.1, read as the reverse complement.
CGCTTTGCGGTGGTTTATGCTTCCTTTGAGACACATTGGTGTTCCAGTGGCTGAAATTACTCTTACTCTCTTACTTTCTTTGAGGTTTGTCAATCTAGTGTTTGATGAGGTAAGAGGACTGATTGGTTAATAAATTAATTCTGCACCAAACTGAACTTGCTCTTTTATGAAATCAATTATCATCCATATCATCTGTCATTTGGTCTTTCAGTGGTCGTGCATTTTGTTAATAGGTTCGAAATGTTGCACTAGGAATTGTATCTCGCAGGATAAAGTGGCAACAACTGACAGTTATGGAGAAAATTGATGGTAAGTAAACTTTATCCTCTTTGTGTAACTTTTGAATGAAGGTCAAAGGGTGGAATTGAAAATTGGGTTTCATTTCTTAATTGATCTAACTAGACCTTGGTTTTATGTCCTGAAGCAACTTTTGATTACGCTTGGCATCCTCTCTTTTTGCCTGAAAAGAAATGTTGGTATCAGACCTAATAGTCATTGTAGCTCTCTTTTCTTATCTGCCCTTCAAAATCATAGTCTGCATTTTCTAATGGTTGATGCTTGATGAATGTAGAATTTTCTTCTTTTTTTTTTTTAATTTCTTTCTCGTGGATTACTTTAATATTACTTTAGGCACACTCTAGTAAAGTTCTAAAATTGTTAATGTATCCAGTGCAGCAGCCAGCTAATCTTCTGTGATCTTTTGCTTTGTACTGTGAATTTTACCCTTTTAGCTGCTATGATATATTGAATCATCAAGAGTGGGATTGAAAGATTAGGCAATGTCCGGTCTTTTGTATTACATGGGGAATATCACAACAAATTGACTGTGTTCTGGCCTCCTTTTGCTTATGTATCTTATATTCATTTTATATGTGCCACTTAGACTCTTTTTGTTTACTTCGCAGTTTTTGCTTCTTACATACGTAGGATCTTTAATAATATCTTTAGCCATGCGGAGCAGATATCTCAGGTTATGGTCCTGGCTGGCTTCTTTTTTCCTTTAAAAATTTAATTGACATATGTGCAATCAATTCTGATTTTTGTTCATAGCTCCAATATTCCTTTGAGAAGATGTAACTTGGATCTATTTTGTGTTTCCAGTTTCCACAACACATAAAGCTTAGTACTAGGATTGATTAAAACCAACTTTTGTAGTTACGACTCTATTTCTATCATACACCATACTGGGAGCATTATCTGACAAAACTTCTACTACTTAACTGGATGATATCTTCTGATTCTAAGGGATTGGCCCTGCATAGTTGATGCAGAGCATGGCCTGGAGAATGCTTCTCATGAAAACTGGAGAAAATTGTTGGGGCCATTTGAAGGTGACCCCATCTAATATGGACTCATTTGGATCAAAATGCCACAGCCAAATTGACCAAGCTTATAAAGTCCTAGGAAAAACAAAATAACTTGAGTGGGGAAACTGTTGTCAATCTGAATTGGGTATTTAAGAAGCCATTCTCCCTTACTAGAATTTCACATATGACTTTCTGCAGGCGATGATAGTGCGTGGTTTTAGAGGGGACAGCAATGCTCACAAAATATACTTGTTATCAGAGTCATCATCTGGGATGGCAGATTTTGTTTCCCTGATTTGTCTGGTTGGTGTTGTGGGCAGTGCTCTTTTGTCAGACTATTTTCTTGTCTGAATCTCATGTCTACTTTTATCTAGGTAAATTCTGTCTTCATACCACTAATTTCTAGAACAGAATGTCAAGACCCTGCTGAAACATAAGTCATATCAAAATCAATCGTTCTAGCTTTAAATATACCAATTTAGGCCCAGGATTGACTATGTCTAATTTTTGTCCAATTGGTAGGTAAATTTTCTTATTTGTTGGCGGTTAGTACAGATTCATCAACTTGTAGGCAGATAAATATGTTTCAGCATCCAGTTAATGTGCTCTGGAAGACTTCCAGATGCTTTGCCAGGCTGCCAAAGATCACTAACTATCCTGGAGACCTAACAATGCAGCATTCAATTGACTGATCATCGAGCTTTTAATCATACTCGCATTTGGATACCTGGAGAACAGGATCTTACCCAATGAACAACATCGATGATGGTGATGAACCACGTAAAAGGGCCAAACTGAGAGTAAAGGAGAACTTATAATGTACATGATCAGCAATATATTCTGTAAATGATCACACAACAAAATATGTTTGACTGTTCGTGCCCATTCATGGAGTTGAAACTTGAACATGCATTTCATTTTTCTTTTGCCTTCCGAGTTTATTTTAGATTAATCTGGAATTTTTGTCTGTGCTTAAATTGCTTGGGATCATGTTAAAACAATTTGGTATTTTGATATTTAAAAGTAATTAGATTGATGAAATTAATGGTTTTAGTGATGAACGAGAGGGTGACAAGGCTAAACTTTGGCTGCTTGTCCTGAATGTGATTCTGAATCACCAGGACAGGGGGCTGATATTTTTGTATTTTAACATTTTATTGATTGTTAAAGCTTGATATGTCTAATATTGGTTGGCTTATTTTACCGCATTTGATTCATTTAATAATTATTTCCAGAATGTAATCCTACTCAAGGTATGTTTAAATAAAATAACTGAATAAAGAACCTCAGAATACCGTTAAACGAAATAAGTTAAGTAAAGGGGACAGACAAAACAGGACATAGGAGTAAAAAATGAAAAAGAAAAACACAAGGTAGAGGGAAACGCGGGCTTATCACCAAAAAAAAAAAAAAAAAAAAACCGGCGACTTAAATCGACGAGACCGAGTCGACTCAGCGATTCCCCCTCTCAGTGCAGGGCAGCCAACGAGATATGGACCCTATTTACGATGGCAAAAACGAAGACAACCACCACAACCACGCCTCTGAATCAGCGGCGATTGAAACAGACGCTCCGCCAGAAATCTCCAAAAGAGCAAAGAGCACGCCCCCACCCCCGTTGCCAATCCTCCCTGAAGAAATCCTTGTGGAAATCCTCTGTCGCATGCCAGTGAAATCTCTGATCCAGTGCAGGTCCGTTTGCAAATCGTTCAAGACCCTAATCTCAAGCCCGCAATTTATCAAAACCCATCTGAAAAAGATTACAAATTTGTCAAGAAGTAAGCCATAACCCAACCTCCATCAAAAACTAGCCGTAGCCACTGGTGGCCCATTGTTTAGTATCTCACTTTACTCCTTATTCCATGACCCGGTAACTGATGTTGTTGAATTTGAGGCTAGCCAACTGACAGACAAGCGTTATTTTGATTTGCTTGATTGGCTTGTGGGGACTTGTGATGGGTTGCTTTGTTTGTCTATTGGGCAGAAGGATCTTGTTCTCTGGAACCCATCCACTCGGGCTTTCAATAGATTGCCTGACTTTGGGGTTTCAAAGAAATGTGGGCGCTATAAGGTTTATGGATTTGGTTATGATAGAAAAATGGATGATTATAAGGTGGTGGGAATTTTCTGCTATGTGAAAAAGGGCTTTAGCGGGGGTGAAAGGGGCAGATATGTGGCTAGAGTTAAAAATTTTTCCTTGAGGAGTAATTGTTGGAAGGAAGTTGGCGAATTTGGTTATGGTTACCCCTATGATGTTGCAGGGAAATACTTGAATGGCTGTCTCTGTTGGCCAGCAATGTTTGGAAGCAATGGGTGGACTATTGTTTCATTTGATCTGTCAAAGGATACATGCGATGAGGTTTTGCAGCCTGACTATGCTGAGGAGAGTGATAAGAGGGAATTGGGTGTATTGGAGGGATGGCTTTGTGTAATGTGCTGCTACAATCCAGTCCGCGAGGATGTGTGGGTTATGAAGGAGTTTGGAGTGAGAGAATCTTGGACTAAGTTGTTTACTATTCCATATCTAGAGGACCCCAAGGAACTGCATTACTCCATGCCAATATATATTTCAGATGATGGTGAAGTTCTGCTGGAGTTTGGTTGTGCTTTAGTTATTTTCAATCCCAATCTTGGGACAATCAGCTATCCTCGGTTTACTAGTTCTCGTCTTTGTTTTGAAGCAGAAATGTACATTGAGACCCTTCTTTCACCCATCCCTGAGAATTAGCACTTAGAGTTAAACATTGTTTGGAGATGGGGAAGGTAGAATGAAACACCTGCTTTAGACACCTGATCTGTTGCTTTATGTAATTGATGTTAAGTCTTTTCATACTCACAAACATCCATTTGACATTGCATTTGCACGCGTACAATTCAGTGCAGCAGAATTTCATGTTACTTATCTTGTTGCTAGATGGAAATGATTTCATGTTGAATCTGAAGTCAATTTCTGAGCCGACAATAATGGAAGAAGTGACTGTTTGACCTATTATTTTCTCTATCTTAATTGATAAATGCAGCCTGACTTGTTCAAGTCTTGGATTCTTTTCCCGAAAAACAAAGTTGAAACTCAGGGTTTGATTCTGGCTGCTTTGGCTGTTGTTCATTGATCCTCTTTTTGGCCATCGTTATTTATTGATCCTTGAGAGAGGAAAATTTTGTCCATATTTTTTTCCCCGGCTGTTTGGGCTTTATGTCATGGCTATCAGGTCATGCTATGTAGATTACCTCGAAATTGCTATAATCCCGTTTGCTCTAATCATGAACTGAATTGGGCAAAATGGTTATGTAAATTGAAAAATTTTGCTTCTTTCAAGTGACTAGGACACGTGGGAAAAGTTTTTCGTTTCATGGAAGGGGCCTCAGGGTTTCTGCGTCTGCTTACCAGTTCATCAATGCAACTCGAATGTGGGTGACCTAAGGGGAGCTGGTGTATGCTTAGACACTCTGTGTTGAAGTTATCTTTGTTTTCCTACTTTTGCACTGGTATTTCAAATAAAGTAATTGCCTTCTAATTGTTTTTCTGACTTTTTCCGATCTAAATTGAGTGATATTTATCTTCACACTACACACACATATTATGGTATGGCTCATGTTTGAACAATTTGATTGAACATGTCTTTACGCTCTGAATTTCAAGTGCAAGCGGTGAGATAGTTGTTTACCATGAATTCAATGCCAGGCTTCCCGAGGAGGGCTATGGCCAGAAGGGCCTTTTTCTTTTCTTTTTTCTTTTCCAATTTCCATTTTCCTTCTACGTTTTTGTCCCCTTTTTTTTTTTTTTTTGGGTAAAATCTCCTTGTGTGAACCGACTAGTACCGGAAGAGGGAAGGCTGCGTACGTACGAGTCCACCCCATGTCTGTAACGCTTTGACCTTTCGGTCCAGCGGTCTTGCCTTTAAGTGGAAGTGTCTTGGGAAAGGAAACTCAACCCGGCAATCCTGGATTCCCAGATCATGGTCATTAAGAATCATTTACCAGAGTCTCGTCCATTTTATCATCAACAGTTGCAGTTCATGACTATTCTTTTTTTAAGGTGATTATTTTCTTCATACGTTAACGGGTAATTTTATTTAATGAAAAATAGTCATTTTAAGAAATAAGATTTTTGTAAAAGAATTAAGAAAATATTTTTATTATATTTAACATTATTCTATCAATTTACTACAAAGAATTTAAGGTTGAAGCATCCAGGGCACCTTATTCTTAATGCGTTTTTTGAGTGTTTTCTCGTGAGTTTGCGTGCCCTAATTTACAAGTGCAGGAGCGTGCAAAACTTTGGCACCAATAAATATACACAGAAGAAAAAAGAAATGAAATTTAAAAAAGAAATAAAGACGGCTAATACGTTGTCGATTTAATTGTACTAAATTACTCCTCTGCTTCTCCCATCTCCAGCTATCAAAAGCCCCAGTTAATCAACTCTGCGATTATTGGCGATGGATAAAGATCGCGAATTGGTTGTGGTGCTAAGCAAGAAACACTGAAATCATCCACAACAAGCAGAAGCTACGGAACCAAGCCTTATCCAAGAAATCGTCGTGGAAATCCTCTTAAGATTGCCTGTTAAATCTCTGTGCAGGTTCAGGTGTGTATCCAAATCATGGCTCTCCCTAATATCCAGCACTCACTTCGCAAAAACCCACCTCAGTTTGGCCCTCAAAAACAAATCTTTTCATTCTCAGAGGCTGAGACTCATTTTCTCTTCAGACAATCTCTACTCTGCTGAGTATGAGTCAATAGGGAGTGATGATTGTGATACGGATGGTGAGAATTCCGTTGTGGCTTTTGAGATTGATTATCCATTGAAAGATCAGTCCAATGGCTATTGTCGGTTGTTGGGTTATGGTGAAGACAACTTGGGTTGGTTCAAAATGTCTGAAGATGAAGATGAGAATCCTGTTACGGTAAAGGTTGATGCACCATCCTCTGTGAATCCTAGAAACTGGGTTGATTTCTGGGGTTCTTGTAATGGGTTGGTGTGTATAGCGCCAGATGAGGATAACCTTTTCTTGTTTAACCCAACTACTGGTAAATCTAAGAAAATTCCAGAAGAACCCATGTCTGGCTCTGCTGCTTTTGGTGTCCATGGATTTGGTTATGACTCAGGTAGTGATGATTATAAGATTGTGAGAATTGATATAAGTACCAATGCTAGTGTTTATTCTCTACGAACTGATTCTTGGAGAAGAACTGGGGCTTTCCCTTACGGTGTTTATGTCTATGACTCTGGTACGCTACTCAATGGAGCTCTGCATTGGGCAGTTAGATCTGGGGAGGGCGAAAATGCTAAGTATTCAATCTCGGCCTTTGATTTAGAGAAGGAGATGTTTCAAGAACTTCCAGCACCCTATATTGGCGATACTGACTCTGAATTTGTGGTAGGGTCCCTTGGCGAATGTCTGTGTATGATGCACAGCCGGAATTATATGCACAATGATTTTTGGGTCATGCATGAACATGGGGTCAGTGAGTCGTGGACTAGGATTAGCATCAGCCTTTCGTATATATGCATGGTGCCATTGTGTTTGGCAAAAAATGGAGAAGCTCTTTTGGTGATTGATGGAAGATTAGTTCTGTACAACTTGGAAAAGGACACATATGATTTTTTAATCGTTCATGGAATTCCTGGTGGAGTTGGATTTGAAGCAGATACCTATATCGAGAGCCTCATTTCACCTAATTCGCTGGTGCAGAAATTTGAACCTGGAATCTGCCATGGCGAATATGAGGCATCAGAAGAAGAAAGCTCGAATGAGACGAAGGACCTGTTTGTGTAAATCATGTCATTTTGTAAATTAGCAATGTGCAGTGTAAACATTACTCACTTCTTTCATATTTAACCTTTATATATACGTGAGGCGATTGTGCTTGGCAAAAAACGGAGAATCTCTTTTACCGATCGATGGAAGACTAGTTCTGTAAAATTTGGAAAAGGACACACACAAGTTCTTAATCCTTCCCAAAGTTCCTGTTGAATTTGAATACGAAGCACGCACCTATATCGAGAGCCTCATTTCATCTAATCTTTGGAAGTAGAAACTTGAGAAGTAAGTCTGATACGGTGAATGTGAAGCGCCAGATCAAAAGGCAAAAATAGCCTATTTGTCTAGACCACATCATTTTGTAAAAGTAGCCATGCCTGTGTACTCGTTACTCTCATTCCTAGGATATGTATCTTTTAGACTTGTTGGTTCATTGAAGGGGACAGTCAAGGGGGTTACCTTGTTTTGGCTTCTTATTTTGCTGCTCCAGTGTAGTTTTCATTTGTAAAAGTGGAAGGCCGCTTTCTTTGTTTACATCCTTCCTGAATCTGCCTTCAAAACTGAATTAAGATCCAACTTTAGTGCAGGCTCTGCTGCGAATTAATATTGTCACCTTCAGTCGAAATACATGGACAAAGCACAGAAACCATATATCCAAATTTAAATCATCCGGACCACATTCAAGATACCATCCAAATTTCTTGTTGCCTTGTTTTTTTTTTTTTTTGCTTTTTAAATTTGAAGCTCATTTCTATGGTCTCAAATAACTCTTTCTCTTTCCCTTCGAGCTAGTGGCCTTGATAATTTTTAGGTGATGAGCAAATATGCCATGGGTGAATCATGGGCTAGGATTAGCATCAACCTTTCATATCATTGCATGAAGCCATTGTGCTTGGCGAGAAATGGGGATTTTCTTTTGGTGATTGGATATAAGACTGATTTCTGCTGGGGGCGGTTTGTTTTGTTTCTTGTTTTGCTGCTCCCTGGTTATTTTATTTTATTTTATTTTTATTATTATTATTATTACTTTTAATTGTAAAACTGGTTGGTTTTTAAATAAATTTGTGTGCAATCGGCATTACGGAGTTTCCGTACCCAGGGCACACGACCAGGGACAAATGACGATGCCAAGAGATATAATTCCATTGAAGTCGGTAGGCAAGCAACTTTGACTTTTGACCTTCCAGACACCGTCCCATTTTAATTAAATTAATTATAAACAAACTATATGACGACCTTTTTTTTTTAATTAAATTATACAAACAATTTAACCCAAAAGAGAGAGAGAGAGGAACCTCTCCAGAGCGTTGACTGTAGACAAGTTCAGCTACGTCACTCTCATACGACGGCGTCCTCGTGGACCCCACATCCTCAATCCTCTGAGCACGCACATCCATTGGCCTGTCAACCATTGGACGGAGCTTCCGGGAAATCCCTTCTCTTGATTTTCTCCCTGCCACAAATTTTCTCTTTGTTGCTCTTGCGAGAAAACATAGGAAGAAAAAAAGGGCAAGAAAAGAAAGATGGACGGATACACGAGCGTGAGTAACACGGAGAAGGAAGTTGACCTAGAGGGCGGAAATGGGGAGACGCTGTACCCTGGTCTTGACCTCGGCGAAAACGAGCTCCGTTGGGGCTTGATCCGCAAGGTCTATGGCATCCTCGCCGCCCAGCTCGTCATCACCACCGCTTTCTCCGCCGTCGCCGTCCTCTCCGCCCCTGTCAACGACCTCCTCAGAGGCGGCCTCGGCGTCATTCTCCTCCTCTTCATTATCTCATTCTTCCGTACGTCAATTACAATCCAGATATCTGCTTTTTTTTTATTATTCAATCTAAGTATTTTTCGCTTATTAAATTTTTTAGATTCATCTCGTTGTGGAGTTTTGATTTTTCTTTTTCTTTTTTTAAATTTTTTTCAAGAAGTTCATTTGACTATCTGAAAATTGATTGTTTAAAATTGAATTGCAGTTGGGTTTGCTTTGCACGTATACCATCAGAATCACCCGTTCAACCTGATCCTCCTCGGGCTCTTCACAGTGTCTCTGAGCCTTTTGGTTGGAGCAAGCTGTGCCAACACAGATGGTCAACTCTTTTTTTTTTTTAGTCCTTCCCATGTTTTAGGCTTTGAGTAAAACAAATATTGTCATGTTTGTGGTCTGATCCCTTTTCTTGAACTGGATTGCCCTACAGGGAAAATTGTGCTTGAAGCGTTGATTCTGACATCTGCAGTGGTTTGCTCGCTAACCGGATATACCTTCTGGGCTTCTAAGAAGGGCAAGGACTTCAGCTTCTTGGGACCAATTTTATTCACCGGCCTCATCATCCTCATTCTGACTGGTTCCATCCAGGTCTGTTACCTCTTTTGCTGAATCAATGCATTATTTCCTGGTTCAGATATTTGTCCTGTGTGTTCAAGGAAAGTTAGCATAATCTTTGGGTGACATCGGAGTTTAGGCTACCTAAATTTCTACGGTAAAATGATAGGTGAACATGTGGTACTTTTCTGAATTTTGTTGATAATGTTGTTGTCGTTATGCAGATGTTCTTCCCCTTTGGCTCGACATCTACTGCTGTTTATGGTGGAATTGGTGCTTTGATCTTTAGTGGGTACATCCTATACGATACTGACAACTTGATCAAGCGCTACACATATGATGAATATATCTTGGCATCTGTTGCCCTGTATTTGGACATCCTGAACATCTTCCTGGCAATCATGCGGGTGCTGAGGAGTGCAAATCATTAGTTTTATAGCGCGTGTGCGCGCACACACACACAGCAGCTTGGATCTTTGGAATTGAGACTGAGGAAAACTTATGCTATGTGGCCCGTTGCTCTTTGCAGAGTCCTTAGTCTTGTGTTACCCTAATCAGCTCTGTTAAATAGTTGTAACACCATTAGGATGGTTCGATTTTCCTCTGCTTGTTTGCATCCTTTTTCCTTGGCTTCGTCTACATCAGAAGCAAGAAATGGTTAAACAACATGGATACTTGGTTGGTGCCTCTTGCTAATGCTAATGCTATGCTGCTGTTGTTGGATCGAAAACACCCCAAGTGGAGGAATTAAATTAATTGTCTTTCAACCAGATTTTGTTTTACATAAACCAGATTTATGAGTACAAGCTTTGTCTGATATCTTGTTAGAAATCAGCATCAGGACGCTCGTCTGAACTCTGAAGGTGGTGGAGGCTATTTCCGACAAGAAAATGCAAGTCAAAATTCCCCTACCATAACAAACGCAAGACAAATAGAGTGCCTGCAACGGCAAGGACTTCCCCGAGTTTTAAAATTAGACCAATTACATCTTGTCACCGGAAGAGCTCTTCCACGCCAAGACCCCCTTGATGACTTCAACAAAAGCATATTTGTTATCACTATATATTGCTTCCGTCTCTCCATTTTTCATTTTTGTCCGTTCTCGTCCCTCTTCTCTTACATCTCCTACGCATTATTGGCTATCTGCAGCTTTTCTTTGATAATCTAGTGCAGCTCTCTCAATTTATGTAGAAATGAAGTTCAGAATTGTCTCTAACGTTCGATGATATTACCCCCTTTTTTTTTTAAATTTCCTAATCTTGACCTGTCATCTCGCTTTTTTTGCTTTTTTTTTTTCCGAGAATTACTCGTACGATTGATCGATCTACGAGGCATGTTCATCAACTCCAGTTGATTAGTTCAGATGGTCATTGTTTGCTTTGTTTTGTTAGTTGCTGAGGTATTATGAGTGTACTTAATTTGCAGTTTTTTTTTTCTTGTGGCAGAACGGAGCATGAAAACATTGACTTCCCCGAGTTTTAAAATTAGATTTCATATCGGCCAAAAAAATAAATTTAAAAAAAAAAAAAAAAGAGAGGAAAGCACAGTAAAACAATTAAAGCTTAGTGTGACGAATTTATAAAAGCAATGGATAGGTACTTAAGTATGATTAGACTTCCATGTCAGATAAAAAAAAAAAAGGAAATCTTAATTCCGCCACATTAATCTTAATCCATTTCCCGGTTGTATGCTAAGCTAATGAATGATTCACATCTATGACTTTAAAATTCTGCACATAAAATGTTGCTCTTGAAGGTCATCCATGATTATTCATGTATACATGTATAACTTTCTCTGTAAGAAAATGTTAGGCAGACATGATCCAAGCTCACGAAATTGCAATTAAGATTGTTTAATTATGTATGTAATGTTTTAATTATATTTTGATAGACTTAATCTTATTCCAGATATACAAATTTAAATAATATTGACTTAATGATTCAAATGAATGCGTGTGTATGCTTGCGGTAGTATGAGAAACCAGTCATTTATCAAACAAAGAATCACAATTATCAGAAATGGTTTTGTTATCGGTCCAAATTTCCAGACTGATCATCGGCTCCTGGTTTAATAGGGGCCCATATTCGATATCCCCAAACTTGAATTATACTCCGCTGCGGCACGCGAGCAGCTTCGACAGCTTCCCCTTTGCTCCCGTTGTTGCTGCCAATATCAACTGTCTCATCGTCATCCTTGTCTGCTGACGAGGGCGACCAACTTGAAACAAGTGACGCATCATTGTGCTTGCCTCCTTGCCGTAAGCCACGACCACCGCATTCTTCCCGCACCTCTATTCCAACTTTGTCATAACATCTACTGCCCTCAGAAATCGTGTCGCTCAAAGTCTGAATCTTTTCCTCCATGATTACACTTTCCACGGCACTATGATTCACACCAACTTGAATTGCCATTACTCTTCTTCTCAAGTTCTACATTTCCACCTTTTGCTCTTACCATTATCATCATCTTCATCTAATATAATTTTTATGAAATTTTATAGTTTGTGTTTGCATTGTTTATTATATCATATCATATTATATATTAAATGCCTCTTTTGCACCTTTTTTTTTTTTTTTGGGTTTTTTAACGTTGTTGGGACACGTGGCATGTGGGTTTTTTCAGAAATGCAATTTAGTTAAGACGCAAGACATTACATTCGGTCCCTCCAGAAAGCATCTCTTTCATTGTTCTTTTTTTAGTACAATTGGCGTCCAAAATACTAACGAATATTCAAAATAAAACGCTGTCGTCTGATGTATACGGCGGAGCTTGCCAATTGAAATTTCCAGAAAGGGCAAGAAAAACTGGTTCTCCCCCCTCCCCCTCCCTCTCTCTCTCTTATAGCGTAGTTTGCAGAGCGAATGGCCGGCGGTTGCAGCATAAGAGCTCTGTGGATCCTCAACAACGTCGACGCCGTTGTCTTCTCCAGGTCGAACATGCGTCCAAGTAACTTTAATTTATGTGTGTCGATGATCATCTGCCATTTTGATAGGATTCTCACAAAAATTTTTATTTAATTATTGTTTTCTTTCTAATTCTCTCTCTCTCTCTCTCTCTCTCTCTCTCTCTCTCTTTTTTTTTTTAATTGTGTTTTTTGTTGTTTATGTACGGACTCAAATCGGATTTTTAGACTTTATTATTGAAAATCTATTTCCTCTTTCGTGCGCGGGCCCGGGGGGGTGGTGGTATTAGGAGGTTTCCGGTGGTGGAAAAGCAATGGCGGGCGGTTTGCAAGATCGAAAACGAGAGCCACTCCGGTGACGATGCTGCTGCTGCTGCTGCTGCTGCTGTTAAGTGCACTGTTTTACCCATTCTCCCTAATGATTCTGAGCTGGCTGCTGCATTTCTCGATAGGAAAAAAAGGTTCGTTAGTTTTCTATTGTTTTCTTGATTTCCGCTATTGCGCAAGATCAGTTAGAGCAAGATCAATGGTTTGCAAAATCAACCCAAGATCACTTTGTTGTTGGTAATGACTTTGTTTTTGCTTACCAGTTAATGTTGCATCACTGCAGGGAAGGATCGGTGAGAGGGTTCAGCATGCGTGTGGCTCAGTCAACTGAAGGGTCGGATTCTTGGGTTGATGACCCCATTACTCGCCATGTGATAAGCCTTAGGATAGAAACTAATGGGGAAGGAGAGAAGCATTTGCTGTGGCCTTTGATTTTGCATTTAAAGGGATCATACACTGTACTTGTTCTGCCATTGGTTGAGCCAAAGCATTTGAAAGCATATGCAAGTTTATGCAGTAGATCTGATTGTGGACATGCGACTGGGATGGAAGGAAGTTTATCTTCCCTCCTGCTTGATCTTCCATCCATCACAGGGTACGGTAAGTTACTTTTAACATATTTTGATTAAGACCTGAACATGAGAGTCCCTTTCACGTCACTTTTTTTTTATTGAGTTTTTTTGATCAATATGCTGCATGGGGTTACACTATATAAATGTATAGATAATATAGAAGCAGGATGAGGCACCTTCTGCATTCTTATGTTTTTTATGAAACTGCAACTGTATGTTTACTCAGGTAAGAGAATAAAAACTATAAACAGGAAGCATATAAGAAAGGAAGAAACAAACCAAAAGCTGTTGAATGGTGACCCCTTGGCAAGATCCCCTTCTCCCTGTCCCAACACCCCCCCCCCCCCGGGGGCGAAAAAAAGAGGAAAAAAACACGAATAATTTCTCCATCTACTTTGAAATATGTATCATCTAAGATGCCAAAAAGGGGGTCTTCATTTCCTTGCATTTCAGTTTGCACAAAATGCAGTGGGAGTTTTTAAGCTGTCACGTGATTGTGTGGATGGTACTTGGATACAAAAGTCACATTCTCTGAACTTTAAACCCACAATTCCTAACCTCTACTGAGTGGCCTGAACTGGCAATGTAATATGCTTTTCAAATTAATCATGTCCTTATCTTTCATTACAGGGCATTCATGGTGGCACATGCTATTGGCGACATAATTACTGGTGATATGGTAGATCCTGAGGTGATTGTGAATGCATCACCATCTGTGGGAGGACTGTTGGATTCCCTAACTGGGAGCATAGGCATTTCTGGTATCTCCTCTAGGGCAAAACCTGTGGCTGCACCGGTTGCTTCTGCCAATTCTTCTGGCACTGCTGTGAGTGGAGCTGCTGCATCAGATGCTCCAAAAGTTGGTTCAAGGTCCTTGGATAAGGATGCACTTCGAACCTTCATAATTAGTTCAATGCCCTTTGGTTGGTTCTAATTATGATTTTTCATCTCATATTTTCAAACATTCACACGCAGAATGATGCACGTGATACATAATCTGACTTAATTTCTGACTTGCATTTATCAGGTACACCCTTGGACTTGAACTATTCCAATATTTTCTCTATCAAGGCTAATGGATTTTCATCATCAGATATACCTCCTGCAGACCTCAAGCAACCAGCTTGGAAGCCTTATCTCTACAAAGGAAAGCAGAGAACATTTTTCACAATTCAAGAGACAGTTAATGCTGCCATGTATGACCGGGAGGAGATTTCAGACACTATATCAATTGCGGGTCAAATTAATTGTCGAGCAGAACTAGAAGGATTGCCTGATGTGTCGCTGCCTTTGACAGGGCTGAACAAGGCTCACGTTGAGGTCTTATCTTTCCATCCCTGTGCTCATGTTCCAGAGCACGGCATGGATAAAAAGGCTGTGATGTTTTCACCACCATTGGGCAATTTTGTTTTGTTGCGCTATCAAGCAAGCTGCGGCCTTAGTCCCCCTGTAAAGGGATTCTACCAACTGTCTATGGTCTCTGAAGATGAAGGAGCGTTCTTATTCAAGTTGCAACTGATGGAAGGCTACAAGGCTCCTTTGGCAATTGAGTTCTGTAATGTGACTATGCCTTTTCCTAGGAGAAAGCTTGTTTCATTTGATGGGACCCCATCCATTGGAACTGTTTCAACCACAGAACACTCAGTTGACTGGAAAATTATTACAAGTGGTCGGAGCCTCTCTGGAAAAAGTATTGAAGCAAATTTCCCGGGAACGGTTAGATTTGCACCATGGCAGATTCAAAGGTCGCTGTCTTCTATACCTGATTATGGAAATATTGGTGATGAAGATAGCGATACTGATATAGATAGCACAAAAAATATAGTGAATGTGGAGGAATTCTTGATGGAGAAAATGAGCAAGGATCTTCCTCCAGTTGATCTAGAGGAACCATTTTGCTGGCAGGCATACAATTATGCTAAAGTATGCCTTCTATATAATTGTTTATCTTTTGGTTGATTCCTGAATTAAAAAACCTTCTCACCTGAAGTTTCATTTGTGCAATAAAGAGATGAAGTTTTTTTATAGCAACATTGGTCTCTGCCATGTATTGGCCCTACTCTGGAATTCAGTGGGCCTCTGTACAGAGTAACATAATAATCAGTTAGCAATTGATGTAGAGTTTGTGTCATTGCAACTGCTGACAGTTTGATGCTGCGCTGACCTTATTTATTTGTGCTTGCTTTATATTTTGTATTGCTTATTCATGCTGTCAATTCAAATAACTTGAGGAGTCAGTATTACAGTACTGCTGAACTTGCACGGCTTAGGTTATCCATCAGACAACCCATCGTAGCATTTTTCAATTCTGTCTTTGATATTTTGAGAACAAGAAAATACTGCAGTTATGAAATTTGTAATTGGTCTAATGTTGTGCTTAGAAGACTTTTTATTCTTAATTGCAGGTTTCTTTCAGAATAACCGGGGCTTCATTGTCTGGGATGTTTATTGATCCTAAATCTGTAAGTTTGTGGCTCCTGTAGATTTTGTCTTGGTTATAACTAATGCCATCCAAAGCATTCTTTCTGTGACAGTTTTCTTCGCCATTTTCTTCTTCATTATAGACAGCCTGAATAAATTAATAAAAAGCTTAAGTAGCCTAATATAGTTCCAACCTTTTGTATATTTTATGCGTAATGCAGGTAAGCATCTATCCAGCTGTTAAAGCACCCATTGAATCCTCCACTCAGGTGATTTTTCCATGAAAATTCTATCATTGCAAGATTTGGCAAGCAGATAAAAACAATAAGCATGAGCAGAGTTTTGAGATATAATTTCATCTCGAATGGGAATATTAGGATGACAGATCCTTCTTAGAGTTTGTTTGGTCCAATAGTCACAGTTTCTTTTTTTTTTCATTATTATTATAACTTTCCTCGTCAGTTCTGCTTACAATTCCATTTTTTACCTGTCTGAGATTCTCCACCACGTGAGTCTGACATAGTTATCTCTTGTACTGTACTTTGCAAATTCTAAACATGTTGATTATCCCTTGACCACATGTAAAGCTACCGTTTCTTCAAATACTAACCTTGATTATATCCTTTCTTGATTGAGTGTTTTCTGTGACCAGTATTGCTACTTATTCAGTTCATACAAGCAGCAGCCTCAAAAACTAAGCACGCAATTCGTACACTTCATTGAAATAATCAGTTTAATCTTTAGTTTGTTTATCCTTGCTTGAATTAAATTGACTGCTTTTGGTTTGAACAGGTTACATCTGGGGACTATATATTGTGGAATACGCTAGGGAAGTGCCCATCTGCGGTAACGGCTTGAAGATGGTGATTAGACAGCCACCAGAGGAATATGTGAACTTCCTGATCTTCTAACGAAGACGCTTTCTGTTGGCTGATTGATATCACCCTGGGCATGAGCGCTTTTTTTTGTTTTTTTTCCAATATTGTCGTGCATGCCACTCGAAATTTGCATTGACTGTTGGCGCAGTCTTGATTTTGATGAGCCCAATTTCTAGATTACATGTGACGTGATTAGGTAATAGAAAAAGGCAGGCGAGGTTTTTGGCAGATCTGTTGTGTAAATTTAAGTTACAGGCTACGGACATCGAATTTCATAATGCAGGGAAGGTTTGAAGTTGTTAATCGGTCTTGCAAGCATAATCTGTTGCGTTATCCTCAATGGAAATGAAAGAACGAGTATTCATGGCGTGGATCGATGTAAACATTTATCAGTTGACCCCTTTCATATTCATATATAAACTAGCTAAGTGAAAACTAAGCAACTACAAACTTATACCGCATCATATTTTCCGACGTATAAAAAAGGTTGAATATATCGTTTGATTTGTCTGTAAATCGATCCGATTATATAATCCGTAACTGTAAGAAAATAATAAGTTGAATCCCAGGATTTTCTGCCGCATCAAATTTAAATCACACAAACTATATTTCAATGATTTTTACCGGTCATTGATTCCAGCTTTATGGACATGTATGCTCAAAAGTGATCTCCGAAGACAACAATAGGGCAAAAATAGTGGCGAACGAATGACACAATGCCTACGTTCCTTTTTTGTTTTTCTTTTTTTTTTTTGGGCTCCAATATTTGTGCCACACCTACCTCCTCCCTTGGAATCAAAAGCCTCCGACCCCAAAGCGTTACTGTTGAATTGATGAGACTGTCCTTCATTTTCTCTCTCTAGTAACGAAATTTTGTCTACCCATCGATGCGTCTGGGCCATTATCTCCTTCTGTGTATCTCTTCTTCTTTCTCTTGTTTCTTGCTTTTCAATACGGTTGATTTTTATCTCATCTTGTCCTGTCTAGCTACTCTTCTAACCGGTGTCTTGATGAACCATAGAGGTCATAAGGAGCCCATAGATAATCAACAATGCATGGCTTCATAGGATCTAATCTTAACCATGGCTTGCCCTTTCCACTCCAATGGAGAAGGCTAATTGGACCAGGGTGCAGGCTCCTACATTTCCCTTCAAAGTTATCACCACCTAGCCCATGTTGGTTCCATCTATGGTCCACTGCCTTGATGTTTCCAGCCAAAACAAGCAAAAATGGTGGCAAAGAACCCAAGTGGTATATCCTCTTTCTTTTTTGCACAGTCATCCACTCCTCAACTTTCTCTGTGTAGCCACCTCTCCTCCATTTATCCACATCCACAACCATCACTCCTGTGTTGAAGTAACAAGGTTTCCTCCCTTGAAATGTTTTTGCTAGTTTGGGGTCTGACCAGAATTTGTTGGTGAAATATTGGGTAAAGTTTGCAAGGCAATATTCTGGTGCTGCCACCACCTTTCCTTCCATGTCCACACTCCATAATTTCCCAATATCATCCACCACAACAATGTCTGAATCCAGGTAAATGACTCGTTTCACCTCCATCGGTATGATATCAGCGAGGTAAATTCTTGCATAATTCAGAGGCTGATCCAAGGCTTGTCGAATTGATCTAGAAATCTTTCCTCGAACCCGGTTAGTGTCGAAGCGATAAATCTTGAATTTCAAATATGGGAAAGTTGATTTTATGCTTGAAGATAGCTCAGTCTCGAAATGAACTGAAAGGAAATGAAATGAAAGGTTCTCGGGGCATATAGAGTGTTGTAGCATTGATAATATGGCTGCCATTGTTCCACGGATATAGTTAACATCCAGAGTCATTGCAATATGGATGACATCACCATCCTGAGATACGCACGTATCACCATTACGAAACGAGGGAGCCTCCCGGAAAACGGGGAGGTCCGACGAGGGTGTGGGGATAAGGATGCCAACACGAATGCCGCTGACAGTGGTGGCGGAGGGATGGAGGAGGAGGATGGACAGGAGGCCGAGAAGGGGAGACAGACTGGATGAGGAGCTCCAGGTGAAGGCCATCCTGCTTTGCCAGGGGCTTGGAAATTTTTTTTTGGCTATTGTCAAGGCCTCATGCCCTAACGAGGGCCATGGCTTTGAAAAGAGGGAGAAAAAGAAGGAATAATAATAATAATAAAAAAAAGGGGTCCAAGCTAAGGTTGGTGAAGATAGATTTGTGGTTCAAGTTTGGAGCCAAATTGTGAGGAAGTGAAAGAAGGTCGGGACATTCTGACATCTAAAGCCAATGACCAAATTGAAAGGATACACAATAAAAAGGAAATTGACTCACCAAATAAAGGGACACAACAAGAAAGGCTCCTCTAATTTAGGTTCAAATATGCAAGTGAATCTCCTGCATTAGATCAGAGCTTTTGGATGCTTATGAATCTGAATGTTATAATTTTTCCGATTTAGATATAGATTGATATATCTCACGTTGGATTCCCCCCCCCCCCAACTCTTCAAATCTGATTTGTGAGCTGTAAAAATTTGCACAATATTAGCTTCTGGTTCGAAGCACCGTCCTTCATGCATGGACGTAGTAGGACTCATGGTCAAACGTTGTTCTTAGATTGATTTTTTACTCCTTCTCACGCTCTCTCTTGGATGTGAGAGATTTGATTATCTCATATAATATTCTATGTGGTTAATTTGATATATGTTTCCCTTAGTTAGACCTTGATTTATTTCTCCAGTTCTTTGGGGAATATAATTATTAGCCCTTTGCTTGATCTAGGAAAAAAAAAAAACAAAGAAGAAAGTTTCTGTTACATATATATATATATATATATATATATATATATATATATACACAGTATAATTCAGTTATCGTCTTTAACAATATATTTTTTTTATTTCAATTAAAATTTACTTAATTTAACTCATTTTTTAAAATAAGTAAAATTAAAATTTTTCAAAAATTACTTAATAAGGTGGAGAGAAGATTTTTTTTTTTTTTGTAATTTCATCATCTTGGATGACATTCTCGTTTATGCTTGAGTTTTATTCTTTTCGAAATGAAAACAAAAAAAAAAAAACTAAGAATATCTTTGTATATTTACCTCCTAAATAAAAAATAAAAAATAAAAAAGAAAGAAAGAAAACCTTCAATCATGGTTTAAGCGGCCCCTTATGCGCCTGACAATTCCCGTTATAGCTTTTACTGAGGCCCATATGGCCCATTACATTTTACCTACAACCAAACCTTGCTTTTTGAGTTCTTTTGAAATATATATATATATATAATAATAAAAAAACATACACACACACACACACCCAAAAAAGAGTTCGAAATAAGACAAATGAATTACATCTGACCCTTTCTCGTATTCACGTTGTGATAGTTTCATATGCTGAGAATATATATATATATATATATTATATTCTGTTGTTAAAATGTAATCTAAAACACTGCAAGACACATTAAAAATAATTAATCAAAATTTTGATTTGTGAATTGTAAATGAAGATAAACTCGTTTTTTTATATGACATGATCCGAACCCTTATTTCCAAAAGAAAGGACTTAAAGTTTAAAGAAAGCATATCATTATTATTGACTAATTCTTTGTATTGAGACAGGTTAATTGATTAATTAATAAGCTAATTCATTTCTAAAGCGAAGGCTTGCCAATGTATAACACAACAACTAAGAATTATTCATGTCACGTTAAGCATGCAATCTACTCATATCAACATTATAATGATGATGTTACATTTTTAGTAGGACGTAGTCTTTTTGTTGTTTTTTTTTCTTTTCTTTATCGCATTATCCCCAATGGTTAGAGTTAATAGATTCTTGTCTTGTCCCCACTAGAAACGAATGTAATGAAACCAGCAAGTGGGTTTCATGGGGCACTGTTTGGAAGACGGGAAAATCCCCACCATCAAATCACCTGGCGACAAAATCATCTGTCCTGGAACTAGATTTTTCCCACTTGACCAATGAACTCCGCATGATTTTCACTTCGCTTTGAAGACCTTTTGAATTCACGAGGAAGCCTAATGAGAGTGCCTGAATTTCGTGAAGCCAAACTTAGAATATAGCAAGAGTGGGGATAAAGGCCAGTGCCCAATGGACAGACAAGGAAGCAAACGACTGTTGGGTCACTTTTACCAAAAGCTCACTACAAACATTTTCCTAAAGTAAATGACCTTTGTAATTAAGTTTTATTGAAGTGATAGGTAATCATTGCAGTACAACACTTGGCATCCGAGGTTACCCATTTAAACCAATTTTAACTAAGACTTCCTAGATGTGGGCAATGCCCAACACACATTTCGATCCGAAATTGCCAAAGAGCCTGATGGATATTTGTTACCATTTTCATTGGTAAAAGTGCAAAAACTTTTAGTTTTTGACCATTTGATTAATTGGTTCGTGCCCAACCTTTGCCCCTTTTTTTTTTCCTTCTCTAAAAAGCTTAGTAAATATATAGTTGCCCCATTTCAAGAAGATTAACTTATTTGATACACTACACATTATCTAATAACTTTTTAGACAACATTGTAAAATTGAATCACGATAACTCCAGCAATCACAAAAAATGAAGGCACAAAAATGCCCTTTTTTTTGGTAAACTTTTTCCAAATATATTGATCCAAAAATATGGATTGCTAAAAACGGGTAGATTGAGAGGTAATCTTTTTAGGTTTTTCTTAAAGAGAGTTTTAGTTAGAGTGGTTAAGAGGAAAGGTGTGGGTCTTTATAGCTAAATGAGGTGACACCACAAATATTCCTAACTTAAGATTTCTTGGACAAGCCAGCGGAACTCCAATTCATTGGAACATTCGCGCCAGCCACTCATGCTAAGGGGGAGTGATTGTAATCATTTTAGTTGAATTGCAGATATTTTTAGTCAGGAACGCAAGTTAGTGGCAACTTTTGCAGGGGAGAGACAGTTTGTAGAAGAGAGGTACACGATCTTCCATGCTTACACATCCATGCCTGACACTCTTACACTATCGAGTTTCAATGGCCTCAAAAAGAGTGCCATTGGCTGGGGTCTCCCTTAATTTGATTAACTCTCTTGAAAGCTTAATCCTTTCTTCCAGTGGACTCTCTCTCTCTCTCTCTCTCTCTCTCACACGCACACGCAGACACACACTCACTCATTGTGCACACTTGTCAAGTTTTAACATATTCTCAACTGGGTTTGCTTAACTTTTGCTCCCAAACAATAGGAATGATGCATGCCCATGTCAGCACCCCTTGCATTGAGTGTGCACCCTAACTCATTGTGTCGCACAGTTTAACAGGCTGTCAAATGGGTAAATGTAGTTTATATATAATATTGGATATACTGGTCAAATAATTAAGTTTTGAATTTTGAAATTATAAGGGGGTAACTCTTTGTCAATGAACTATGGTTTTAGTTAGTATCCAAAACAAATGAAAAGGGAGACAATAATATTATTCAGTCACCCCATAATTAAAAGAGACATAAGAAAATTTTTTGAAAACAAGAAATGACTTCTAGTAGGTTTTCTGTTCATTGATTATTGTAAACTTCAGTTTTGTCCGGACATCAAATGACTAAAGCGTCAGTTTATCCAATCTCAAGTCTTACAACCATTTCAACGAGTCTGGAAGAACGAAAAAAATAAACGAAAGAATCAACAGGCAAAAAGTGGGCTCGTGTGTGGGTTGGGGTTGCCGAGTTATGTGGGCAAGTTGGAAGATATAGGAAATGATTGGGGTCTGTGTGCTTTAAAGAGCAGACTTTAACAGTACGGGAAAGGTAGCGAATAAGACAGTCGAGAGTCGGAGAGAAGTTATCACACAGTCGAATCATATTTGCTTATAAATGAATGGATTTCCACCTTTCTTTTGGCTTTTTTTTTTTTGGGTTGCTTTTTTCTTTTTTTTGGGGGGTAAAAAGATTTGTAGGGTTGCATTCATAGGCAAAGCACGAGGAATGATGTGGCTTGTTGGGCATATCCATTTCTTCGAGATAGATTTGCGCTCTGGACAGAGCTGGGCTCGAGGTAATATATTTGTTATTAACTTGTCCATTTTTTTTTTCAGAAGTTTACATGATGCTACCAGTAGTCTTGGGGGTTCGTGGACCAATATGAAGCACATCTCTTAAAAGGATGCATATCTGCGTATGATGAATTTTCTCAAAGTTTCGAACTTGCTTCAAGACTTTCTTTTACATTAATATTTAGATTATATGATTTAAAAAAATATTCTAAGAATTAAAATTTTAATCTTTTTATTTATAATTTTAATCTTAAAAATAGAGCATAAGATATAAAAACTAAATAAATTATTTTCATGATATAACTCACAATTTAATATATCTTATTATATATATAGAGTATTTCAATTGTCAAAGTTGGAAATGCTTTGGTTTCCTTTACGCATGGGTTTTGTACGAGCGTGTCGATAAAAACCAATCCCAAATAGAGAAACTATTTGACATGCTCGACTTGTGGCATTCGTGAAATTGTCATCCCATGAAAATGAACCCTAGCCCTCAATCCTTTTGAGCACTAAGTAGTGGCACACAATAGTGGAGGTGAAACCTTTCCCATTTCATCAAAATCGTGTACGCATGGTACAGTAGCACTCAGGCAAATGCTCATGAGTGCTCAGAAAGCAGAAAGGTGAAGCAAAAGAAATAAATAAATAGACAAGAGATCATAGAACAGAGAAAATTCCATCATTTATCTTTGCAACAAGAATTGCCACATGTGTGCAATTGTGCGCATGCAAAGGCAATGTATGGCGGCTAAAGGCAACTTGTTCCATGCCCTACAAATTACATTGTCGCCCAAACGAGGGCCCCGTGGGGACTCCCATGTCCCAGAAAAAAAAGAAGGAAGAATTTAACTCTTGCCAAGAAGTTGGGGCGCACCATAGATGATTCGCAGTTGTGTAGGCCCTGCCACGGTGTTTGTCTTGGACACACATTAGAACTTAAGTGGGACCAATCCTGGGTTAGGGCTGCATGATTTGGGTTGAGGGTTGTTAGGGTTAAAAGGGGGATTAGTGGGTCCAAATTTCAAGATTAGTGTTTGAGTTTCTCCGAGGAAGAAAGAATATATTCTCAAAAAAAAACCCCTTTACTTTGCCGACTCCCTCTTATAGCTGGTTTTCAAAACTCAAGCTCATCCTACGAAAGAAGAAGATATGGGGTTGCATCTTTTCATGCAAAAGGTGAGATCTTGTTGACGATTAGAGCTAATTCGAGACTTTTAGAGTTAGATTTGACTCGACGTATCATAGTTGGATGTGGTTGACCATTTCCCAATAGGGATAGGGAGAGGGAGGGAGAGAGAGATAATTCGGTTTTGGTTCGTGTCGCTGTACGTGGCTGTGTTTGAGTTTGGGTGGGTGCGCGTGCAGAACAAGACGTGGGATTATGGTCATAATGGGGCTGCCCAGCCAGCCACACCACCCCATAAGATTATTCATGACGCAAACATTCAGAAATGATTCTCTTTCCCCCTCAAAACTGCAAATTTTGATTCTAAACTCACCATTTTGCATCATTGCCTTTCCACTCTTTTTCTTCTCACACCCAGCCAGCCATATCTCCTCTACATGTTGCTGCCATTTATACCATCCTCCCCCCCCCACTCTCTTTTTTTCCCGTATTTCTAGACCACTTATTATTCTTGTTGTTGTTAAGTGCTTATCTACCTAACTCCTTTATTAAACCTTCTTTACTTTCGTATAGTTTATCATGTTGAATTATTGTGATGAACTTCTATACAAAATCTTAAATTGTAAGCCAAGAAGAGTGAAAAACATTCACGAAGAAGGGAAAGGAGTACGAGTCAATTACGTAATCTTTAAAAAGCCTTCGCAGCACCGATTACCAAATACCAATACCCCTTCTCTTATGACATGTTCTTTTACAACTATGACAGGAATTGTTATCTGCACGCCAAGAGGTCTTGAAAACTAAATGATGATTATGGTTGAACCCAAGAGGATCGTTTCTTAAAGGGGGAACTCCTTCAATTTCGATATAGGGTTTATGCGTTTGAGACATATGCATTGAGCAATGCATTAGATGTGATGATAATGCCCCCCATTGCATAAAATTGCAACAAGAATAAAAGATGACAAAAAAAGGACAAGGGCCATCGTAGCTTTTGGAAATTAAATAGCAGGGCATCCCTAATTCAGGGATATTCTCACTATTTATCTGCCACGCCTGGTTTCTCCTTTATTTTCCTTCCCCTTTTTCTCCCGTACGTTTTGAAATGGGGTTGAATTGTGCACAATTATAGTTTGAAACAAAAAGAAAAAAATATATATTGATGGTATTTGGGCACGTCTATCTTTTCGCTAATTAAGACTTTGCCCTCTTTGAAAACGACACAGTGATCCATAGGACGAGTAGTTTTCATATCATGCTGCCACCTTTGCGTGATCCAAAGGCCCACCACCAAAATCCAGAAGTGGCTCATGTACTACAGTAAATTATTGATTTTCCATCGTACACTCTGTTTTGTTCTGTTTACTCTGATTTTGTTCAGTTCTCTGTAGACATTCTCTGGACGTAAGTAGTAGCAAATTGAGCTTCACTTTAATTAAGTAGCTTGGTTACTTCTGGTTGTAATTTGCAAGTGCTAATAATCGTTGTCATTACTTTAGAATAAAATGATTTTAGTTGAAGAGCTGTGATGTCCTATTTCAACGACTAAAATTCTCAGTCTTGAATTTGAATGTGCTTCGTTACTGTTGAAAATTAAAAGCAACAAGAAGAAGAACAAGAAGAATCCTTGAGCAAGTGTGACTGTTGCGATAATGTCTCATGAAAGTAGGAAGGTTTGCATGATTATTGTTGCTGTCGTGGCCCAAGCATCGTTGAACAAGAATGAATTTTTATTTCCCTAAAAAATTTCTCGAGAATATTCATCCGCTAAATTTTAACATTATCCCCATCACATACCACGAAGTTAAAGTTTTACCACCTTCTAATTTCAATAATGGCTTACTACTTGCAAGCAATTCAGTTACAGAATCCTATGATTTACTTTTCAAATAGGTGGTAATTTTAGCTGTTGGGTTTTGTGACATCCGCACTAATCATGGGTGTGATGGAACAATATGGTGACTGTAGGAACTGACTGGGAAGAGGAGTCTTGCTTTGGCAGAATAATAGTGATAATTGACAAAAATGAACACAGGAGGGAAACTTGCATGCGCATGGGAACAAAATCCGCTTCCCCTGTTCTTTTTCTGAAGAAAAACGCTTGATTTTTCACAAAGAAAAATTTCATTCTTTTTTTTTTAAGTTATTTGTCTTTTTGTTTTTTTGGTTGGAGGGGAGAAACCATATCATCATCATCTTATTCACTTCATTATGCCTGCAATCATGATTCTTGGTTGCTTCACCCGCATGCCCCAAAGGCTCCCTCTCTCCCTCCCTCCATAAGCCCAATTCGCCCACCTATAAATCCCCTACACCACCATCTTCTCTCTCTCACCTGTAGTTGCTCTATCCATCTCTCTCTCTCTCTCTCTCTCCTTTGCTCACTCACTGGTGATCTCTGTCCAACCCTTCTGGCTTCTGCTTAACTTGGATCAATTCCCTCTTACCAACCTAGCTACTTCCATGGCTGTGTCTGGTTTTGAAGGGTTTGAGAAGCGCCTGGAGCTTCATTTCTATGGAGACGACCCGGCAATGATGGACAACAGCAGGGGTCTTAGGCTCCTTGATTTTGAATCACTTGTCCAGGTACTAAATGCAGTGCAATGCACTGTTGTCTCTGCCGTTGGCAACAGGTTTTTTGATTCCTACGTGTTATCAGAATCAAGCCTGTTTGTGTATCCTTCCAAGATCATCATCAAGACGTGTGGGACCACCCAGCTGCTCAAATCCATCCGTCCATTGCTACAACTTGCCCATAACAATCTCGGCCTCGCTTTGTGTTCCTGCAGGTACACCAGAGGCAGCTTCATCTTCCCAAAGTCGCAACCTTTCCCTCACACCAGCTTCAAAGAAGAAGTTATCTATATTGAAGAGAGCCTCCCCGCCAATCTTTGCTATAGAAAAGCCACCGTCTTGCCTTCTAAAATGACCTCTCATTCTTGGCATGTCTTCACTGCCAGTGACCAATCTCATGTGTTATCAGACGATGATGAAGATGATGACATCTACACCATGGAGGTGTGCATGACCGATCTTGACCGTGTTCTCGCCCGCAAGTTCTTTCAAAATCCCGGCGGCGGAAAAAACTGCGACGTTTCCGGCAACGAGATGACCCAACTCACGGGAATTTGTGACATCAATCCGGCGGCTACTATCTGTGATTTTGCATTTGACCCGTGTGGCTACTCCATGAATGGGATCGACCACGATCGTTATTCCACAATTCACGTTACCCCAGAGGATGGTTATAGCTATGCGAGCTTCGAGACCGTGGGGTCCATTTTCGACGATAAAGATGATGTCGCCGAGGTATTGAGGAGGGTCGTCCTGGTTTTCCGGCCGGCTACCATGTCGGTATCGATTACATGCAGAAGCAATGAAATATGGACACGTGTCACAGACGCCCTGGAGCCCCTCGGATTGAAAAGCCTGAGTTGTGCCGTCGATGAGTTCCCGGCAGCCTCAAGCGTCGCGTTTCAAACGTTCACATCTCGCGGGACATAGGCCGGCCGGGAGGTAGATACATTGGGAGGCGAGAGGTGGTGGGGGGGGGGGTGGGAAGTTTAGAGGCTGATTAATTAGATGGAAAAAATTTTAAGGGCGGGTTTGGGTGCTGGTGTGGCAGTATGTGATTGGTTAAAGAAAATGAATATGAGGTTGGCAGATGTAGAAAGAAAGATAAAAAGTGGGGATTTTAGAGGATGGATGATGGACAATATATATATATATAAATCAATTATCAATATCATGATAATGCACCCCACTTAGGCTTGTCACGCCAAAGATTTTTTGAGGTTTGTGTTTAGTGGTGGGGAATTGGAGGGTGATGCATGAAAAAAGTGCTCTTTGTTTTTCAGAGGTTTATATTCAACTTTTACCTTCTTCCTCTTTCTCGTTTTCTCAATCTTTCTATTCTTGTTTCTCAACCTCTTAAATTTCTTCTTTTGTCTCTCAATTATGTTTTTTTTTTTCTTTTAATAGTATCGTTAATTAATGGCAAATTCTAAACTTTGGATCGTGTCTTCTAAGTTTTCCTCCTCGGCGTTAGCATATGCACAGGCGACAAGAAAACGAGCCACCAATTCATTAGACACCATATCTACCTTTTATCAAATACCGTTAATTTTATTAGTGACCCCAAAACATCAATTTTTTAAGTCCTCGTAACTGTTAGTCATCGGCAGTGAATTCGTATAAGTTGTGAGTATTGATTATTGACCACGGGATATCAATTCAATCTAGATTCTCTCTAGTTTTTTTTTTTTTTTTTTTTTTAAAAACAACGTTTCCATCCCCAAATCGTGGCGCAATCTTCAAGTTTTGGTATTAAAAACGCAACCTCAATCCCAGAAAGAACTTAAATGTGCTCTCAGTGTTTAGAATGCGACATCTTGCCCGATTACTCATCACACCACCCTGGGTTCCTTCCTTCCTGCATGCACAGTGATAACAAAAAGGTACTTAATTTCCATGGGGTTGCTATTCTTATTTTCATGAAAACAGTAAGTCAGGCTGGATACACCAATGCTCAAAGATCCATGAATAGCTTTTACTTCTACTTTTATTTTCATAAGAAAAAATAATATATATATATATATATATACATGAAACAATTTTACCGTTACATTCGTTTACTCGACCTGGATTATGCATCTGATGTGGAAGTCACCACACCCACATATGACTTAACGCAACAAGCTCTTTTGTCGCGTTATACAGATACAGAATCTTACACGTGACCATAATTGTGTTTAAAAGAGGAGACCATGATCCGTGCCACCTTTTCTCTCTTGTCCCCGAATCATTTGCCAGAAAAGTATATTTTAGGACATGTTGCAACTTGATGAGACCCTACCATTGCAATAGCTGCGTCATAGGTTTTTTTTTTTTTTTTTTAATAATAATAATAATAAAAAACCTAAGCTGGCTAATAGTTATCACACAAGCTAGTGCGTTGGAATTTGCTAGGCTCCTCGCGAATGAAGATAATGGCTCAATATCTATCAATTATTTTAAGCAATTAGCTACAGGTTGAATCTCTGCTATTTTTCTTTTCGTGAAAAATTAAATAATTAAAAGAAGGGCTGCATTAAGAAGCTATTCATTCCCCACCATCCAATAACTTGCTCGTAAGTTTCCTGTCTCCAGCGAGGAGCGGCGGCTTCAAATTTCTGATCTGAAAATGGGCTTGCCCCGGCGCTGTCATCATGCGGGCCGGATGCATAAACTTGCCTATTTATGTAGACTTTGTGCACGTCTGCAAATCGAAATGTGACACCAATCAATCCACTAACCTTTAAGTAGTTGGTCATCAATCTTAGCACTAAGCGAGCAGGCAGGAGGAGCAGGTAAGAGTTCGAATCTTACCTCTTCGCATCTGCAAATTGAAATGGACCGCTCTTGCTCCAATTTGTTACTTAGATTATTAGCAGATGGTGGTGGTTTGGCTTGTCTGATTAAGTTTTACTTCTCTGGCTTGGACAGAACAAATTATGCACTTGAATCGACGAAAAAGAATACGAAAAATGTTCACACTAGAAAGCAGCATTATCGCATTGCCAGGTGCCAATCAATGTGTTGGGTTATTTTTGAAGCTAGACATGAAATGGCAGGCTGCTGCTAGTGGCGGCTGGAGTGGGGATGAGGGATGAGATCTCTGCAGACCAACACCTTTTGGGTTGAGTTTACAGAAGCCACCTCGAAGAATTGAAGCACAATCGGAAACCAAAATGGGCTCCAGCCCATTTCAACTCTACGACAATTCTGAGCCTCTTAATAGTCCAATCGATCGGACCAGAATCACAGGTTCCAAATCTATTGGGTTAAGCCTCTATGCAACCTGTGGAGGACTGAGGCAGATGGTTATTTGGTTTAGTAATTCTTAGTTATTTTTACACTAATCACTAATTTTCTTTTTTTTCTTTTTTTATTTTTGGAGGAAACAATCATTGTTAAACTTGATACTAAGTATTCGTACAGAAAGTTCTAACCAAGTATTTGGGGTAACAATTGAATTAGACGTCTAGGTCTAGTTTAACAATATTTTTGGATGGACCGTTACATCTTCCCCTAGGCTGAGTAATCTATGTATATTCGTAATGATTTATCTTTCTTTTTTTAGAATAAGATTCAAACACCACAAGGGATGCAGTAAACTATTGTTACTAGCTATCATCTAAATTAAACAAAGACAAATAAGTTGTCATTTGTTTCAATTTTTTCCCCTTGTAATTTTTTTGTTTAGCTTAATGAAGACCATCTTAAACCCCATCATCACTAGAGCATGATAGGGATTCATAATCTGCGATCGTAAATGGCATTTATTCTTCTCCTCTTGAGGGCCACTGAAATGTTCAAAAGCTTTCGTTGAAAGTTTGGGTCCAAGCTCAAATTTTTTGGAGATATTTAAAAGCTTAAAGGTGTCAAGGGGATGCATGAGACAAAGGAACAATGACCTCCTGCTATAGTCTAATAGAACTCTCGATGGATTAGAAGTAAAAAAAAAAAAACAAAAACAAAAGAGAAAAAAAAAACTTATTGGATATATCATTTTACTTGTAGATAGAGACACACTTAGGGCGTGAATAAAATCCCAAATAAATATATCATACGTCCCCAAATATATCAGATAGTTTTATTATTATTATTATTATTTATATAAAATATATATAGAGAGAGAGAGAGAATTATATAAAACCTTAGGTGAATGTTATTTTAATTAATGAGGACACAGAATAGAAATAAAAAAGGCCAACTCAGCACTCCCCCGTCTCACTGACACTTCGTCTTGGGTGCACTCCCCGCCCCCCCTCACCCCCATGTGGTTAAACTCAGTCAACATAGTATGCTGCAATGTGTAGTAGATCGAGGCGGCTACTTAACAATTTCTAATCAATCGCTTTTCGTACTACTAAATTATTACTTAAATAAAAGGGCGATTAGGTTGACGATGCTTACTTATTATTACTTGAAAATAATAATCGCAGAAGACCCTTAACAGAGCGCACCCCCCCCCCCCCGGCCGCCCGTTATTATTACTAAATTATGACTAACCGCCGCGGGGGGGGGGGGGGGGGGGGGAGGGGAAGTGGCCAAGAAAATAAACAAAGCCCTTTGATAATGAGATCAACCTGGTCATGTGAGAAACGCTTTCCAGTCCCTCCCCTCATCAAATCTCTTTCTTGTTTAGCCCAAAAATAAATAAATAAATAAATATATATATATATAAAGTAAAAGTGTTTTACAATTATAATGATTATTATATTTATAAATTAGTATTTTTACTTTAAAAAATTATTTAATTTTTACATACTTTCTTCGTATTCAACTTTAATATTAATAAATTCATAATTAATATTAATGCAACTTAGTATTAAATATTTTTTTTATTCCCAATCCGATACATTTCTGAAAAAAAAGTAAGTCTTGGAATTTTGCTTCGAAACACTCGAGAAAACAGCTTGCTTCCCAATCCGCACTAGGTTTCATTGCCACGTTTCGAAGGGATTTTGCTCCGCCGTTGTGGGTGGGGCTGTCCTCCGTCTTGATGATCTCATTTTGACGAGATGCTACCACCAAAATAGAGGCCAGTGGGAGACAACAGAGAGCAAAAAGGATTAACGAATTGGAAGTAATGACCACCGTTCCGAAATTTAAAGGTATAAAAATACATCGTCTAAATGTGAAGATTTTATATATAATTTATAATATTTCTGAGTCTACTTACTAATAATATAATTTTTTAAGTAAATATACCATTTTAAGAATTATTTAACATAACATTAAAATAAAATTTATTATTTTATTCGTATTCGTCCCGTAATAATTAAAATTTTCAAAACATTTAATTTAATTTAATTTAATCATTAGTTGAGTATTGTTAAATTTAATACATCTAATTTTATTGTACCACACAATATTATACAAATTGAAGGTTTAGTCTTTTTGAATTGTTAAATTTTATCATTAGCCTAATACAACTTAATATATCTAATTTTTGTTATGCTGTTGTTTGATATTAGGCTTAATATATATTTAATTTTATTATGTTAACATGTTAGTCAAATATAATACGTATTAAGAAAATATGTTAAAAAATATAAAATTTCATATTACTTAAATGTAAAATTATATGACTTATAATGCTATCATTTATCATTTTAAATTTTTAAATAAATGCGAAGTCAGAGGGAATTATTTGACAGAAATGAAGTCTAACTGAAATTGAGATTTTATGATCTGGTAGAGGAAGAGGGTTTGAGTGTATTGAATAGCGGTAAGAAGTTCTTGATTATATATATATATATATATAAATGGATTTCTTTAAACTAATGCAGCAGAATCGTGCCATTGGGCAACTTCCTGCCCCCCTAGCCTTTCCCTTTCTCTCCCGTGTGCACGCACAAACATGCACCAATGTCCATTGCCACGTGATATGCTGCTTTAATTAATTGGAAAATTTTATGAAAATTAATGACAAGCCAAGTTCTAATGCTTTAGTTAGTTTTTTTTTTTTTTTTTTTAACTTAATGTGACCTCGGAAACCAAGCTTAATTAAGACCTTGAAAAAGAGAAAAAAACAAAAAAAAACATGAAAATGACTTCATGTGTAAAATGGGCTGCTGCTGGGAGCTTTCTAGTCCACTGTCTCCCCTAAAATTAAAGATCTTGGTTTACTCTTTTATATTATGGATGGATGGATGGTGGATGGATGATAGATGGTACTAGGAATAGGCTTTGTCTGGGACCTCTGTTTCTCTTACACACTTGACTGACGCTTCTCTCTCTCGACGTTGGTGTTGTTTTTCTTGAGTCGAAGGGTTCTTGTCTGAGCATACACAAGAACCCTCCGTGCACGCATGGAATCTCAACTCTCAATTTCTGCCCCCTTTGTCATCCTTTGAAAGAAACCCCGGAATTTTGCGTCATCATCACTCACTTTCTTTGTAAAGTTGTTTCTTTTCAGTTTCTTTCTTTGTTTTTTTTTTCCCTCTTATTCAGCCCTTTTCTTTACTTGTGACTCAGAATAGCGACATTTTCTTTCTTTCTTTCAACGAAATCCCCCCCCCCCAAAGTGTGATTGATCATAGGCCCTGAAATGCTTCTGACTTTTGCTTCCTTTTCTTCATCTTCTTGTTGGGGTTTCAGATAAGGGCTTCTTCGCTTGTTTTCGGGAGAAAAAGATTTATCTTTTTTATTTTTATTTTTAACTCCGAAAGGTTATCCTAATCTTGGACGTTTCTGCTGGAAAGCTTCCTTTGGTGTACAGCTCACATATGAGTCGTCTTTAGCGAAGTAAATGGTGTGTAAAAAAAAGAAGAAAAAATTGACTCTTGGAACCGTTTATCTTCTGACCTTTGTTTTTCCATTTTTCCTCATTTCTGCTCCTTGAACAAGGATTGTCCCACAAAATCAGCCTCTAATGGAGCTTCTTGGTTGTCAACAAAAGATGCCCATTTCTCGCATGCCACTAAGAATTGCTTCTTTCTGATTATAGAATCGACCCAAGTCTTTTAGGTTTTTCTGCATAGATAGACTGCAAGATCCTATTTGTGGTCCTTTAGTTGCCTATCTAGAACATGGGTTGTGTGCACGGCAAGTGTTGCAGCCGCTACCCGTCATCCTCGGATGGCGATTCGAGGGACGGCAGGGAAGTGCGTCCGTACGGGAATGCCAATAGTAAGCACATACTCACGCAAAGATCACTGGAGGTTGTTCCCGTCCCTTCACATAACTTCAAGTTGCAGTACTCTGTCTTAACACAACGAGGCTACTATCCAGATTCTCCTGATAAGGAAAATCAAGACAGTTTCTGCATTAGAACACAGCTTCAAGGTAACCCAAGTATCCATTTTTTTGGTGTGTTTGATGGGCATGGTCAATTTGGTACGCAATGTTCGAATTTTGTTAAGGATACGCTGGTTGACATATTTGCAAATGATCCCTCGATGGTGGATGACCCTGTTAAAGCTTATGATTCTGCGTTCTTGATGACAAACTATGAATTACATAACAGTGAAATTGATGATACAATGAGTGGTACAACAGCCATAACGGTTCTTCTTGCTGGAGATACAATCTATGTTGCCAATGTGGGTGATTCAAGGGCTGTGATTGCTGTTAAACAAGGGGATAAAATTGTGGCTGAGGATTTGTCATGGGATCAGACACCATTCAGGAAGGATGAGTATGAGAGGGTAAAGCTTTGCGGGGCAAGAGTTCTGAGTGTTGATCAAGTAGAAGGGCTTAAAGACCCAGAAATACAGATGTGGGGCGATGAGGAAAGTCAAGGTGGGGATCCTCCGAGGTTGTGGGTGCAGAATGGGATGTATCCTGGGACTGCATTTACAAGGAGTGTAGGGGATAGCACAGCTGAGGGAATTGGTGTAGTTGCTGTTCCAGAGGTATCAATGGTTCATCTCATGCCTCATCATTTGTTTTTTGTTGTTGCAAGTGATGGGGTTTTTGAGTTCCTTTCAAGTCAGGCTGTGGTTGATATGGTATGGCTTCTGAGCTGAGACCTTTTACTGTTTCTCTTTTCCTTTGGTTGCTTTTATGATCAACGGTCTATTTCATGCGTTGATGGAGTAATAGCCTTTATAGTCAAGTCTGTAAATGCCATTTGGCAAAAGGACTCTGAGATTTACATCATGTTTAATACACATCTCATGACTGCCTGTGGTTTCTTTGGGCTTTGAAGGCTGATAATCATTGCATGATTTACAATTTGAACACAAGGAGCTTCTTCATAACCAAGTAAGCAGAATAGACTGCTTCTAGAGTTGAACGAACTTTTTTTGTTGGTCACTATTTATAATAGTATCTTTGGTTTTATGGTTTCCTTGTAACTGTTCAAGACTTGCTGTAAATGACCTGTGAGTGGCAAAAGGCAATACAATTGGTTTTGAGAATGATTAAAACTGTCTTCCTTGACACAATTTCAACCAAGCCCCGTTGAGTTACATCTGTTTTCCATCACTCATCCCTGCTTTTCTTCCTCTTGACATGCTTGGTGTCTCTCCCATCATAGGCAGCAAGATTTACAGATCCTCGTGATGCATGTGCTGCAATTGCCGGAGAGTCGTACAAATTGTGGTTGGAGCATGAAAATCGGACGGATGATATTACAATCATTATTGTACATATTAAAGATTTTTCTCATGTAAGCAGTTTTTGGATTGTCCTTTGCTGCCATTGTGCATTTTTATCCAATTTATTATTTGCCTTAATTTGACTCTTATGGCCTCATTCTTTAGTAAAATAGTGTAGCATTGTGAATGAGATATGTGTGAGAATGATTAAAGAGAGTAGATTTATCATCAGTTGGCTTATCGTTGCCTTGATATTCTTTTGAGTATTTTAGTCGGGTGCCGGTGCTATGGAGAGAAATACAGTAGGTGCTAGGAATCCATCGAGTTCAAGGACAGAAAAAGGAATTTCTGTCATTTCCACTACACCTGCATCAGAAATGCACCATTCTATAAGAAGTGGATTATCATAGATGCAAGTTGCAATGAATCGAAGCCCAGCTATTGTGGTTCCATCTCCATCACATCATAGGTCCTTGGAATTGGTGGGTCCACTAAGCTGCCTTGTGCCATTTAGATACTTTTAGCATTAACTGAGGAATTCTTTTCAAACTTCCATTCGCTTTGTTCACTATGTGATCCAATTAAGTGGACTGTGGGAAGCTGTCTTACATAAATTTTGTTTTTGCTGTTGCTTTTATATATGTGATATTTATGCCTGAAGTTATTTCATAATTTTGTTGAAGATTTTATTTGAAGATTCTACTCTTTTTAAGTGTCAGTTGATGATATGATTGACTTTCTTCTGGCATGTATCAGGATGGGGGTTGATGGTGCTCTTACTGCACTGGAAGCTAATGATTTTGCAGTTGAAGACTCATATATGCAAGGATGTTGTAGCCAAGATTTCTAACCACTGCAACTATTATTCATGATGCAATGGCTTCAGAAGGACAGAATGCCCTTCTTTCTACTGTAATGTTGTTCCTCCTAATCCAAATGTAAAGGAATGGCAAATCAAAGTTGGAATAATTGATGGAGGTTGAAATCTGAATTTCGTGGATATCTTTTTTCTTTCCACTTTGTAGAAAGAAGAAATTTCATGTGGTTTAGGGGTTGAGACTCAATCACGTACAATCTTTCTGAACAGTGAACACTCTAATCAACAGGAGTAAACTAGTCCTATGAGGCATCCTAATCTTAGTAATCTTTTGTGATTTTTGCGCCAAATATCCATCTAATATGCTGGAGTTCATGCAGAATTGTGATGAATAAATTACAGAGGAACCCTTTTCTTTAGGGCAACGGGCATGATTTATATTCAATGATTTTAGATGCTCGCAGAGGATATTCTATTTCATTCAATGGCATTTGGTTGCATGCTACTGGCTAGTCCAATAATGTTTTGAGTTATGGGGTTGTTTTCATAGGAAGTGACCATCTCATGCACCTGCTTTTCTATTCACATAAAGTGACATAGCCTTGCATTTCCAGGTGTTCCGCATGACCTCACCTTTTGCAGCATGATAAATTGATAGTTTACATGATCAGTTAGGATTGCTCCTCTGTACCGTGCAGAATGGATCGAATAGAATGTCTGAATAGGAAAGTAGGCCTGCCCTGGTAGGGCATAGTGTTGAAATATTCATTCAATAGTTAACTTGAATGATATATGCAATATCCTTTGAGTAATGCAATTGAGGCCGCAATTGAGTCTTCCAACTAGCTTGTCCGATTCCATTGAATAGCTGACGTGAACAACAATTTAATCACTTTTGGTAGCTTTATAAGTCATAAGGGTAGTTTGGTAAATCAATAACTCTAGTTCTCTTCACTCACCACCTTGCCACAGCTGCTTTCCTCGATGTTGTGTGTTCCCCACACAAATGAAATGGTATCTAAATCTCAATTGCTCAAGAATTTGAATGTTACCCAAATGGACATTCTCATTTGTTGTTTCCACAAAATGACAATAAATCGGCCAGTCTAAGTAGATTGCAGCAGCAAGAAGTTATTGTTGTTTTCTTCCAAACTCATCCAACTCACAATTTAGATCGCTAACTTTAGCATTTCTTTTGATGGGTCAACCGTTGGCTTAACAATAACTCGTGCAATAAAATTTCATCCACAACTCCATAAATTCTCTACCCTCTTGGATGGAAATTGTTCACTCCGTAGCCGAGCTGTAGTTTCTGTCATTCTATCTTGGAACTGCATGTTCAAGTCATTGGTTTAGCACAATTTTGACCTCCTCTTCTGGTGAAGTCGTCATATTCCATGGTTTGATTCACTAACGCCTTCAGTCACCTATTTGCATGGTATAGAACAGGGACAAAAGAAAATGATGGATGAAATTGACAATACAAGACACGCAAAATGCATAGGAATCAAAGGTTTCAAAATATTAACTTCCTTATTCCATTCCAGGTGGAGGAGGTGCCTAAGGCATCAAATCAGATATTTCTTCATTGATACATCATGAAAACACTGAACAACGTTCCTTTGATTGATGTATTTACATTGAACAAATTGTCCCCGCCTACTAGAAGTAAATGCACAGTTTATGGTCTATCGAGTTCTGCACTATGTTACACTGTTCCAACAGCTTGCTCAATTTGTCAGCTTCTTTAGTTGCCTTTCTAGCAACGGCAATTTCAGTAGTAGTGGCGTTTGGTTCACTAGTAACATGATCAGAATTGTCTGTCACAGATGAATAACCATTGTGTCCTAATATCTTTTCATCCTCCCTTGGGTTAGCATCCACCACAGCATTGCCCTTTGGGGCAGCGCTTGCCAGGGTTTGAAATGCTTCTGGTTGTAGCTGACAACTCGTTAGATCAAGGCCAAATCCTGCATTGATCATTTCATCAAGAGAAGGTTGACTTAAACGTGGTGAAGGTACAATTCCATCAACATCCAGGTCCTTGAGAATATTTGAAGTTGGATTTTGATGATGGTGTGTTGGAATATAGACAAAAGACCATGGCCCATTGGATAAAGCTGACAAACGCCAATTAAAAATCCTCCTAAAGACCATAATCCACTTTGGAATAATATAGTAGCCTGAGTCACGGAGTTCAAGTCGAGTACTTCTTTGTAGCATTAAATGCACTTCTTTTTTGGCTAACGGAAGTCCCATTGTTCCACTTGATTCAGTCAGGTATCTGATCAAGCAATCTTCAAGTTGTGATATTAGGTTCTCAACCTCATTGCCCAGATAGGAACCTTTATCCAACCATGACTTGGTATCAGGAAAACTAGGAAGCTTACAATTCCCTACAGCGAATAAAAGTGGTTCAATTGTAGTTGCTGAGCTCCATCCTGTGCTTGGCAGGCACCACTTCACCAGCATATTCTCATCACTAAGATCCTCCAGCCAAAAGATTTCGGGACAAGGCCACCCAACAGGATTTGCTTTGGCAGTAGCAGAAATTTCCCCCACAGACCAATTCAATGATTCATTGAAGGCTGCGATACAGTGGTTTGGGCCTATTTCATATTCGCTAATCTTTTCAAGGAAATCCAGAGAAGGATTCAAGTGGGTTAGGACCAGTTCAAGAGGTCTCATGCAATGAAGATGAGGTTGTAGAGGTGATTCACTTGCCAACCACCGTAGGCCCTCCCTCAAATTCTTGTCACTGAAAAATCCATCAGAAGGTTCCATTTGCTTGTCTTCAACAAGGAAAACAATTGAAAAGCTACCCACTTGTGATTTATCAATGTCTTGGAGGCCCAGCTCACGAACTATAGTGGAGGACGGATCAGAAACCTTTCTATGATGTGAACCACTTAAGATCAGAAGGGGCAAAGCAGAACCATAAGGAATGGATTTCAGAAGGTGATGAAGTTGGATCCTCTGAAGATTCCATGGGATGCTGTCAGATACCAAGAACAGAACTGCACTTGCTCCAGAAATTGACTCACTCAAATTGTCAAATTTGACGTCCTTAACAACTGACAAGCAGCAGATCAGGTCATCACCAGATTGGTCAGGCGCCCATCTTCTCCATATGGACAGGGCAGGATGTAATAATATGAGATCATTGTTGTCATCATAATCATCTCTGCCAGAAGGCATAAGCTTTGAGAACAACCACTGACTGGCTACTCCATGCATAGCCTCAATGCTCTGCCTCTCTTTCTCTCCTTGGTAGTTCATTTGAGAACATAGAACAATTTTCCAGCAAAGACACTTCGCATCTGGGTTTCTTCTGCCAAGTATATCCACTACCACATCTGAAACATTCAGCCTTGACCATGATTTCTCATGATTTTCGTATCTTTCCCTCATAATTTTGTTGATGTCAAACTTGCTCTGTGTATTAGTTTGCTACATTAAAAAAGAAGGGACCAAATTAAAAGAAACCTTCACAGGTTTGCAAATGGCAAAAACATAGATAACATCAAATAATAGATGGTTAAAATTTTCCCACATGCAAATGTAAATTCTTTCTCTGAATTTAGAACAAAAGAAAATAAGAAAAGCAAAGCAAACAATTATACAACACTGGTTATGGCATGCAAATGTGAAATACTTGGAACATTGAAGCATACATGTGTGGCCTGTTGAATTGGTGGCCCCAGAAGCAAAGCAAACAATTATACAACACTGGTTATGGCATGCAAATGTGAAATACTTGGAACATTGAAGCATACATGTGTGGCCTGTTGAATTGGTGGCCCCAGTGATAATAAACTTAGTGCAGCACTGGCTGCTATCTGCCTTTGCTCTCGTAATAACCTTTGTTTTGAAGAGTGCCGCCTCCATAACCTGGCAGGTCCCAGCTGTAAAACAGTGCAGAAAAATAACTTTAACTTGCAGTTAAACATTCAGACAAGCAACGGACCTTATCATCAATTTGAGCTTTGCACGAGCAACTTCATCTTCACAGTCTTCCGTGACATCACTACTTTTATTGACCGTATGAATATCCAAAGGCTGTAAATCTTGTGAGTTATTAGTGACCATAATCTGGGAGTTCACGTCATCCAAAGTGCGATTACCTTTACCACTCAGAGATCTCTCCTGCAGAGACAATCTTGGCACAATTTGCGATGACATACTTTCCATGTCAGACGGCATCCTTTCTATGCCAGATGGCATCTTCCTCTTGGGAGAGACAACCATAAGAGCCTCATGATTTGGTTTTTCCACAAAGCTAAGCTTGGGTGACTGAGCTTCAAGGGAATTATGTGCAAAGAAGGACCCCCATGGTGAAATTTGGGCACCTGGCTCCTGATGTATGTATTGATCTTGATTGAGTATCGATTTTCCAAACACTGACTGTGCTGGTGGGGCAACTTTTGGGGATGGGAAAACTTTGAAATCAGGAATTTCTTCATTGATTTCATTAGTGGGCCTCTTCCCATCCACAAGAGAAGAAATAGATTTTGTTTCATGCTTGCTCGTTTTAGGCAGCCAAACTTCTTTAGTAGCTTCAGCAGGCACAGATATCATCTGAGGTGTTGGTGCAACATCATTAACTATCTTTCCTGATTTTTTCATTTGAACAAGTTTTGAGTGGTTGGTAGGGTAGTCCTTGTCACTGTTGAGAAACAGACCTTCCTTAACCATATAAGGCTCTTCAAACTCCTTTATCAAAAAGCCATGATATTCTAATAGGCTTTCTATTTCTTCCTCCTAGTTTCAGAAAGCCAGATATCAATGTTAGATAAACTTGAAAGTTTCTTGAGTATATAGTAACCAATAATATGTGAGAATAAAAACCTACCTCCATTGCAAGCCACTTGGCAATTTCAGCAACAGGTAGACCTTGATTGCTTTGTAGACCAGCGTGCAAAGAAGAAAGTGCCTGAGTTCGCAACTGATCAAAACAGAATGAAATATGAGACAACATTACCAAATATGAGTCTGTGCAAGTGTTGAAGTAGACATATGCAGATGAATCATGCGTATGTGTCGTGCAGGCTCAAGCAAATGAATAAAAAATAAAGTCATATGGAATGCAAAAGCACAATTAACATACAGAAGTCCTATATTGCTACAAATGAGCAGATAAATTAGCTGTTTGTAGAAGAAAAATACAGATTAAAGAATCCATGAAAGTGAACATGTAAAAAAGTCAGCAATTTAAGCAATATGCAGGTTGAGAGACACATAAAGAAGAATAAGCATTTCTGAATGAAGAACACAATACATATGCAAATGGATAATCTGATTTACTAAAACCATCAGCAACAGTTAGTCATACCTTTGCAAAATGAGCATGCATTAAGCATGCTTGAAGGTAGCTTGCTTTCCTTGCAAGCCTAAAAAAGGCAATAAAATTACCTGTTCTGCAGGCCCTGGAGGGACAACCACTTGAACTGTTAGAGCAAGTTCAAAACTTCTAACACAAATAAATTGAAAAACTACCTTGCTACATTGCGGGCAAAAAGCACTTCTGGTGTTTGCCTCATCTCTGGAGTCATCTTTGCAAGATCTAGTGAGAGCTCTGTTGGTTCAACCTAGCAGAAATTGCTTATTCACATAGACAAAACTTACTTTGAACTTGTAACTGAGTCACTACTGCAGATGACTTACTTTATATCCTGGATGCTTGTCTAGCTTGAGAAGTGCATAATAACCTCGAAATTCTTTTTCTGTTGGCACATCAATCCCTTTCTTCCTATAGTCATCATACATTTGAAACAGTTCAACTGAAGTTTTGTTCATTTGTTCAATGTTAAGGTGCGGATCAAACCCCTCAGAAAATCCCTCTCCTTTTGTGTATTCAGACAATTCATGCATTGCGATTATATGCAGCCTTATCTGACACAGTCCAGATAACAACAATGTCATCATTTTGTACATATAATCTAATTAATATGTATCATTGAACAACCTATGAACTGAGTTGAGCACATAGTTCAATGCTAAGAGCTGAGTTAAGAAAGTTGTTCAATGCAGAGACAAACATGAATGAGGAAATGTAAAACAGAGAGTTTCAGAGAAAAAAATACGAGTTGAAAATTGCCACAAAATGAACTTAAGCTCCTGCAGAACCCAGAAGGGCACAAGGATGTATGAGAGATTCACCAGCAGATCATCTTTAAGGAAAAGAAAAAGAACTCTGTGATCTATGTGCTCACATGAGCATTATTGCCGCTAATTTAACATCAAATAAAACAGGAACTGCAAGACCAGGTATGATACTCAGTACAAATAAAAAATTCTAAAAATCAGAATATGAGCAGGTTCACAGTTAATCACAAAAGCAGTATTATATTCACATGATGTATCACCACTGAGGATTTAAATTACCAGCCACTTGAGGAATGCAGCCCATTTGGAGGCTACAATCCTCCCATCAGATATCCTCCTACATGGCCCACATGGAACCAAGCACATTAGTACAAAATCATGACATCAGATTTTAGATTATGTTCATGATAAATCATTTGCAACTTATGGAAAGGAGATTGCAGCAAAGACAAACCATTTGCTCCATCATAGTTATAGCCTTCAGATTAAAAATGTGCTGCATCCTCAGGTCCATCCTAATTGCTCTCATCCTATCCCACAAGAAGTTGTACAGGACAAGAAACCCGTCACCATAAGGTTCATCTAGCAAATTGAGCAGATAGTCAATAGTCTTCTGCAGGATTGGCATTGGACGTATAAGGCTTCCTTCTCTTTCCGCGGTCCTATTATACTGTAAAATAACAGAAAACAAATATTTGTTATGCTTTATCTCATTGCTTTTCCAGAAAATGGAGGACAAAAAACCAAATAAGATTCCAAAATATGGACAGCCAATGCCTTTCTGATCACAATAATTAAGACTGCAATAATAAAAAATAACCTTCTTAACAGCAAGATATTTGTTGGTTTGGTTTCTATCCCCATCCACACGTTCATACTGGTCAAGATCCCCTTTCCTTTCTCTTTCCATCCTTTCTGACTCTGAAACATACAACACAAATCTACCCTACATCACCAATTCCAGTAAATTCAGAGGCCTCAGGGCATAAAAGCTAGCTGCCTTGTTCAATACGTTAACAAAATAGATGGCAAAATTTGAACCTTGAAGGGTAATGCACATCTTAGATTTCCTTGTTCTTTAAGAACTACTATCTTCTCATTAATAAACAAGAAGAAAATATCTATAAAACTCAATTATGACAGGAAAATAATGTCTAATGACTATCTAATGACCTCAAAATTGCAATCCCATGTCATTCCATCAACAATAACACTCCCAGATGACTTAAGAAAACATACCAGGGCACATGTCTGGACACAACCCAACAATAATACTAGACATTTCCAAGCTTTCAAGATCAGGTGAATTAAGGTGACTGGTGAAATCCTCCCTAGATCCAATGTTGTTATGTCCAGCAGATTTTTGAGTTTCCACCATAGACTGCTCTGACCTGCTTATGGAAAACTTTTTGTCCGCAATATCAGGAATAGATTCATAATCTTCAGTTAGTTCTTTCTTGAAACGGGCCAATCGCTTTGCCTTGGCTTGTATCTCTCTGAAAATTCCATGTAACCAAAAGAAAAAAAAATAAAAAAGGATACATGCAAATGCTATGTACGGACCTTATGACTATCAACAGATACCTTTCACTATCATCTTGGAGGGAGTAGGAATTTCCAGGAAAGACTTCATTAGGGGAAGAAGCAGGCGGTGACCTTGTTCTTTTTGCGATTGAGAACCCAGTGACTTTGGTCGGAACAGCTTCAATAGTGGTATTATTCATAGAGGACATAGACCTTTGAGGAATTTGAGAATCCAAGGTACTGAAAGAAGCATTTGGCACAGGAGGAGAAACAGAAGGCCTGGCAACAGAAAACACATAGTGGAGTTCACTGATATTTAACAGGGGAAAAATATGCCGAGAGGAAAGTAGTAAATGAGCAATGCACATGCAAGTTTTTTAATTTTATAATTCCCACGTAACACTTTATCGCATTTTAAGTATGTGTACTTTTTGAATATTTGGGGAACAGAGTACACTCTATATGGATAGAAATAGAAAGAATTTATCACTGCCCTCTTTAGGTTCCCTTCCACATCTATGTGAACCATTGTCCCATTGCTTATTTATCTCACAATACTGCCAAAAAATCTTATTAATAATAATTGGATGAAATTTAGGCAGAATAAGTTCATAGGACACAACAGAATTGTTTTGCACTCTCTTGCTGGGTGGTTCAAATTTTCGATATTCTCAAGTTCTGAGGCTTATAAGCTTGAATTTCAGCTTAGGCTGATGTTTTTAAATTTCCTACCAGACACTTGGTCCCTGGGGGGAGGGGGAGGGGAAGAATAAGTGCAGATGTAAGATTTAAGTTATCTGCTAAAATATCATTTAATACCTTGAAAATTCCTTCTGAAGGAAACGATTACTCTCGACAAAAATTTCATCGGAAGCTGGACTAGGTGATGAACTAGTTTGTTTTGGTGCCTGGACATCTGCAGCTTCAGTTGTAAGACTTCTTCTAGAATCAAGAAAGCCTACAACAGGTGAGACTGAAGGCTTGTCCTCAGAATCCAGAAGATCGGAGTAAGATCTTGGCATCTTTTGCTGAAGGACTTGTGCAGGTGGAGACAACACAGGCCTACATAAAAAGCAATTGTGTTACCACAAAAATACTACCAGTAAAGAATATTGAATTTGTAGACTGTGCCAAGTATACATTACAAGGAAGCAAAGAGATGGTCATTGTCAAGGTTTAAAATAAATGAAAGTCCACAGGAGCTAAATAATGGTTTTTAAACTTAAATACAAACAACCACTGGGGAGGTCCCACTTCT
Source organism: Ceriops zippeliana (assembly GCA_037897445.1). Lineage (NCBI taxonomy): Eukaryota > Viridiplantae > Streptophyta > Magnoliopsida > Malpighiales > Rhizophoraceae > Ceriops > Ceriops zippeliana. The sequence goes on along the minus strand of JBAPLH010000004.1, from coordinate 3,254,208 downwards.
GATCAGATAATTTGACATTTTTACTTTCTCACAGTGTTGAGATTAAGCAAATAAATGCATAATTACCCACCCTCTTACACAGGAATGCCCATGAGGATCAGGGGCCACCCAAGGGATAGAGAGAGAGGTTACCTTGGACCTACACCAAGAGGACGATCATGATCAACATAATAATTCTCCGAAACAAAGGGTGGTGATGTTACTCTTGGGGGAACAAAGTGATTACCATGATTAACATGCGAATCTACGGAGCTGCCAGATCAAGAAAAATACAAAAATCAACGTAAGACTCTGCCCTATTTAGAGTGTACAAAATCTTCTACAAAATTAATGATAAAGAAAGATGTATGCTAGAAAAGGAATAATAAAGCAAGGATTTTGCAGAATGTAGAGAAAAAAAGAGAGTAAAAAAGAGAGGGAGGGGGAGCAGAACAATTCTAACCACAAAATGGCAGGGGCTTGACAAAAATGCAAAATGACTTAAGCATATAGCAATCATTTGTGCAATAGCTAAACTAAAAGCAAAAGCAAAAAGCATCTCACTTGCATTCCACCCTTTTGCTGCATCATAGTTATCTCCTTTTAAAAGGGAGATGCAAGGGTTTTTTACAAACTAAATGATAAGCTACCCTACATAGAGTGCTCAATACAAGAAAAGTAGCTCACTTTTGAACTAAATTTTGAGTGGAATATCTTGGAATGTCCTGACCAGTAGAATTTGAAGGAGGCAACCTGATCTTTTTTGGGTCCTGAAATCTGACAATCTTAGCTGTTATAATGCTTCCAGAATTACGTGAAGCAACAAATGATGTGGCGGCAGAAGCCCTTGGATTTATGAGCAAGTCATTTTTAAAAAAAGATCTAAGCTCATTAGCCACTCTAGAAGAAGAGTCGACAGGCCTGTTGGAAAGCCATGAATTATCGAGATAAAAATGAGATTCAATGATATACATGCTCATTACCATCCAGAATCACAATAAGAATGCAACAGACATGAATATTCAAAATCAAAATCAGGTCCAAATGGTTATCCTCCAATGGAAGGCTCCTTGGATGAGGTAGATGGGAAGAAGGTTAAATTTTCCAAAATGTAATGCATAACATTGGAATCACAAGAAGTGTGCATTCATGTAAGCCCACACATATATAGGAGTTTACAGTTTATAATGCATGTGCTCCCCAGCCACTGACATGTTACCTTAGCAAAATAAATCTATGTAGGCACATCCATTTTAATTGAACCAACCAGAAAAGTACCATGTTGTATGAGAAACATTGTGAATATGCTACAGAATGAACAGATCTACCTATGGGCTCCAACAAATGGGTAAGAAGGAGTTGCTGCAGGTTTCATGTCGCCAAAAGTTGAAGAAGGTGATAGCACTCTTTGTACAGCTTCAGCTCTGCTATTATCCAAAGAAAATCCACTAGTCCTGTTAACTATGAGTGAACATCAGGAAATGTTTCCAACGAATGGGCTCAAATTTTGATTTATATAGAAGAAAAAGGGAAATAGAAGAATATGAGTTAGGGCTTGCATTTCAAGTGGGTTGCTAGCTTTGGATTCTAGTAGAGTGGCGAGAAGCAACTGTGACACCAGAGTTTTCAAAAGCCAACAGTGGTAACTGCATCCTCTCAAGGGGTCCAGGACCCCCCTGGGATCAAATCCACTTACACAGACATAAGCATAAAAACCAAATGGCTAACGAGTAAACTTCAAATCAAATTACCTAAAATCACAAGCAAGCAAACCAAAAGGCTAACTAGTAAACTGTAGGGTTCTTGGTGTGTCAAAGCGACACCAGTAATAGAAACCTAATTGCGAAAAATCCTAGCAAATTAAAGCAAATCACCCACGATGCTCTTACAGCAGATAATTTTCCAGATCTATACCACAATCATTAGCAAAAACATGACCAAAAGTTTCAACCATTCATGCAAAAAGGCAGAAACAACTAAAATAATTCAAGAAACCAAGTAGCAACAACAAAAGGAAATTAAGAGATCGAATAGTGACAACTACAGAAAATCAAGAAAACCAAAAAAAAAAAAAAGAACGAAAGCAGTGGGACCCAACCAACCATCAAGAAATAATTAATTCAGATTATTGGGCAAGAATAAACTATCATTGAACCAAACCCACCAAAGATTACACCATCTTCTAAGCCCTTTAAATCAGTATCTTCATAATAGCTAGGCCAAGATCCGATAACAAGAAAAAAAACCAAAAAATAAATAAAAGGAAAAGAAAAGGGCTTAAGGTTGCATAAAGTCCAGAAGAAAATGAGAAATTTCTCAAACAATTATCTTAATTGGTCTCGTAAAAGCAACCAAATTAAAGTAATAATAATAATATAATGGGAACCTGGGAGATCGTGGAGGGGCAGAATGGGGAAAAGTTGGCGGCGGGGGCGGCGGTGCCGAAGGAGAGGAAGTAGCAGGGGAAGAGTAATTGCCGAAACTGGGCTGCGACGCTGGCGGAGCAGCTGGCCCCGCCGCCTTTCCAAAGCCCCACATTCCGCTCTTTCGTCCGCTCTCGACTTCTTAAATTTTTCTTCTTCCGCCAGAGCGTATGAAGATGGAGAGAGAGAGAGAGAGAGAGAGAGAGTATACTTTTCTCTGTATGCCGATGTGGGGGGGGGGGAGGTTTTCAGGTGGGACGCCGTCGTTTCTCTCAGTCACATTTTGTGACCGTTTGAATCCGAGAAGGGTGTCTTTAAAGTGAAATGTTTTAGAAATTCTACGACGTCGTTTCGATAGCCAACTGGGCCCAATTTTGGTGGCAACATTGTTGGGTCCAGAAAAGTTCAATATACTTTTTTTTGGGCCAAAATCTAAAATCCAAAACTTTGGTAAGTTTGCTGATAGGAAAAGTAGTTCTCATCTGTTTTTTGGATGTAATAAATATTATTCTTAATAATAATATTTCAAATACTAAAATATCCCCCTTTTTTTTCTTACTCATAATGAGTAAAAATCCCAATTAATGATTTTCATAATTAATAATAATAATAAATATTAATCTAATTAAAAATTTTACTTTATTTTATTTTATTTATCAGTAATAGTAATTAATAACAACAATTAAATAATAACAAGGAACAGTAGGTAAATTAGACAATGCCTAAAATAATAAAATGTAGGTCGCGGTCATGGACCAGACCTATCCATTGAAAAAAGAAAAGAAAAAAAAAAAGCTAGACAATCAAAACATTTTTGGACGATTATTTCCAAATAATAAAGCCAACCATGCGAAGAATTTTTTTTATTTTATTTTTTTTTTGGGGGGGGGGGGGGACAAAACATGTAACAGAAAAAAGAAAAATTGTATTCGTGTGAGTATTTTTGCCAAAGATTTAAAGGTGAATGATTTGACTAACCGGAAGTTCAAGTTTATAGGTGTGGGACTTGGAGATAAATTTGCTATAATGTTACAAGCCATTTGCGGCAAAATGACAAAATTTATCTCCTTTCAAGTAGTGCTTTTACCATTGCAACCGAAGGGAAATGTTTTTTAATTATTATTATTATTATTATTATTATTATTATTATGTTTTTTAAAACATAAAAAAAAATGCATCCTAAAAAATGTTAGTTATGTTCATGTGAATTTATACTAAAATATGTAGTTGATATTTTAATTTATTTTTTTAAAAAAGTATTAATTAAACATTAATTATTTTAATAAATTGTTTGTATGCTCAATTATAATAATTATCAAATTTAAATCTTTAATAATACATTTCTGTCACAAATTGTTGCAGTACAGGGAGGCAAACACTGCCCAGAAAATTCAAACATAGACCGAATAGATCAAAATTATGCAAAATAATCATTAAATTCTCGTTTAGTAGTCAAAACGGAATAATAATAATAATAATAATAATAATAAGACTCGGTATTTGCCCCATATTCCGTCATTGTACATTTCTGGCGCTGCGAACCATTACCAAACACAAAAGGCCGTTTTGTTCCTTTAGCCTTCGTGTTTTTGTTGTTCTTGTACATAAACACTTATTACTCTTAGGAGCAACACGGAAAGATAGAGAGAGAGAGAGAGAGAGAGAGAGCGAGCAAAGAGGGGCGGGGGGGGGGGGGGGCACGATGGCTGCCGCAGGTTCTGTACAGAAAACAGAGGAAGAATGGCAGGCTATTCTATCTCCCGAGCAGTTTCGCATTCTTCGCCAGAAAGGAACCGAGTAGCTTGTTATTCCTGCTCCCCCCACTTGCTCTCTCTTCGTCTCTCTCTCTCTCTCTCTCTCTTTTTTTTTTTTAACTATTTTTCAAATTTCATTCAGATTGACGGTCTCGGAAGAAGTGGCCATTTTAAAATTTTGATTAACTATTTGAAACGTTCCTGTTTATGCAATTACATCATTCGTTTTTTTTCTTTTTGTTTTTAGCTAAATTACTTGAATTTGAATGGTGGAAATTGGAATGGCTGAAAAAGAGTAGGACTGCAAAACTCTTTGATTTGGCAGTTGGCACAGTGGCCTTACAAATAATAATAATAATAATAATAATAATAATAGCTAATAATGAGTTGATTAAAAAATTTAATGCGAGTTCATAAAAGTTTTGGCATTTTCATTTCTGTATATGTTTGTGCAACCCCCCCACCCCCCGTGACATTTCTAATGGTAAGGAGTGCTTCAAATTTGTCTTTTTTCTTTTCGGTATGAACGGTTTTTTTTTTTTAGTAAGGAAAATGAACTTCTGATTTAAGTCATTGTCTATCCTTCATTTACATTTTGGTCTTACATTTTCCATACTTGGATCGTGTACTACCTACCTCAAACATTGTAATTTTATGTGATTTAGGGGTTTTAATGTTACTGTGATGATGTTTTGTGTGGCACATAGGACCAAATTCACAGGAGAATATGACAAATTCTTTGCTGAAGGAGTTTACAATTGTGCTGGTTGTGGCACACCGCTATATGAGTCCACTACCAAATTTGACTCCGGCTGCGGTTGGCCTGCTTTCTACGAGGGTCTTCCTGGAGCCATCAACCGCTCTGTGAGTATTTCAGTCCCCCTTTTCATTATTTCTCCTTTGTTAAATGGCCGTGCTTGGTCATAGGGCACCTTTGGTTGAACTTTTTCTAAATCAGAAAAAACTTGATTTCCAGCCTGACCCAGATGGGAGGAGAACTGAGATTACGTGTGCAACCTGCGGCGGTCACTTGGGTCACGTTTTCAAAGGCGAGGGACACAAGACTCCCACGGATGAACGCCATTGTGTTAACAGCATTTCCATCAAGTTTCTTCCTGGGAATTAACCTGATTCTCAGTTCATCTGTTTGTCATTGTCCAGGGGCAAACCTTTTTCTGTCTAAAACTGGTTGCCTTTAGCTGCCTGTCTTCCCTGAGGACAAACAGGTGGGCAATAAGAGATGAATGATGGCATTAGCCTTGTACCAAACAACAAAAAGGGCTACCTCGTCTTTGCCATTGATGTATCTTTTAATTTCCAACTCCTGGGGCTCATTCTTTTACCACCTGAACTACATCTTTTAAGCCACAGAGGAGAATCTAACGCGGAATTAAGTTGGCATTGTATGTTCACGAATGATATCCATGATATAACACTGGAAGACACTGACACAGGAGTTTATGATGAAAAGATATGAGCTTAGTGAGAAACAGACAGACATGAGAGAGCAATGGTACTCGTGAGATTTAAAATTTTAATTTGTTGCAATTCAGTCACAAATATTGCAGATGAATAATTTACCAACTGATAAATAGACCGATTTATTTCTGCCCGATTACGTGCAGAGAGATGTTTTTGAATTTGAAGATATACTGTTTCATTGTCAAAGGTCGTCCATTCTCCCTGCGTACAATGACCATGGAGGTGGTTAAGTGTGAATTGATAAAAAATTCTCAGGAGTTGTTTATTGGCTTTGGTTTTGGGCTCAATTGCCCATTCTCAAGCTACCCCTCCGCAAGTTAGCTCCTTTTTCTATCAACAAGTTTATTAAATTATAAATTAATAACTATTTTTATCTTTGAAAATTTCATAATCCGCTATTTTACTTAAAAAAGATTCATGACTTAAGTGTATCTCAGTAATTTTACAACGTTGCCCTTCACAATGTATATGTATACGAAAATTGGCAACATTTTATCTATCAAAAAAATGTTTTGAGTTGATTATTATTTTATTTTATGGATTATTGATTAAAATTTTAATTATTTGACTATTTGTATAAATACAAATTGGACAAAGTTATTCACACAAAAATAAAATATTATTAAATAGAATAACATTTGGAGATTACATTTGATGTAGCAAAAATTCAAAAGAAAATAAAAAGAGAGAACACAAGAAGAAACGGAAAGTGAAATTGCATGTACGGCGTCGTATTACGGAATTTGACCATTGCAATTTCGCGAGTAAAGGTCAAAAACCCTGGTAAAACCCCCAAACCCTATACGTCTCTCAATCGCTCGCTCTGGGCAAGAACTGAGGAGAAGCAGGAAAGAAAGAATGGTGATAGAGAGCTATGTAGTGGTGCACAACATAGCCAAGAGGCACAACGTCGGGACACTAGCACGAAGCGCCACTGCTTTCGGCGTCACGGAACTAATACTGGTTGGCCGGAGAGAATTCAACGCCTTTGGTAGCCACGGCTCCACCTCCCACCTCCCCTTCGCCATTTCCACTCTCTCCTCGATGCCCGCCTCTTCCTCAAGGTCTCTCTCTCTCTCTCTCTCTCTTCCTCTCTCTTCTTGCGAGTTGGGTTTTGATTGTGTTGATTTGTAGGAGAGGGATTGTGACATTTGTGGGGTAGAGATTGCTGATGGCGCTTTGCCAGTGAATGAGCATCCTTTCAAGAAGAGCACGGCTTTCCTTCTGGGCAATGAGGTAAATGGTCCACTTTTCTTTTGGTTCTTAGGTGCTTAATCGTTGTTTACGATTCAAGAGATGTTTGCTTTCTGTATCTTTATTTGCTGTAATCTTGGTTCCATCATGTTCAGATGGTTAAAAGGCTAAAAATTTTGTTTTCATTTTGAAGATCATGATCTGTTTAAGCTCACTTCCACACCATGGCGCTAGCAAGATCGAAAATTCGTGGAATTTTCTGGGTTAATTGAGCTTTTTTGCTTTAATTCAAAAAAGAATTTCATGACAGTGAAAATATCAAATCTTGTGCTTTATGCATTAATTAGCAATTTATATGTGGCTAGTATTTGACTGGGCTGTTCTTCAGTGGAGTACGCGGACTAATCTAGTGCAATTGGCAGATATGTGATTCTGTTGATGAAACGGATTTCTTATGATGGTTAACTTTATGCTAGTGTGGTGTCCTGAATGATATATTTTTAAGCCATATTTTTTAAGTGTGCTATCAGCAATGATTGCAGATTCATGTCTACTCTCTGTCTTTGCAGGGAACAGGCCTTTCAGCCAAAGAATGTGAGATATGCGACTTTTTGTCTATATTCCACAATATGGAAGTGGCACAGCCTCATTGAATGTTACTGTAGCTGCTTCTATTGTTTTACATCATTTTGGAGGTAATTGATTTTAACTTGCTAGCATCCAGTATTGATTTAGAAATGGTTAATTGTGTGAGGAGTTGCTTTTTGTTGTTTTTAGGGTAAGTAATAAAGATTACACACCGCATTAGTGCTTTTTGCCCTTTTTAATGTTTCAAGGCCATTTCTGAGATTTCTCTTCTTTTGTCCCACTTTGATTTCTGTTCTTGATTATTATTTCACTGTTTTGTGATAGCTTTGTAGGGTTATAACTTGGGGTAACTGTTGGGTCTCCAATTTCATGTAGCTTGATGGATGACACAATTCTTTAACAACCAGAATTCTTTGAGCTGTTTGCCTGCTGAAATTGCTCATTCGATGCTACAGAACAGTGGGAAAGCCCACAAACTTGGGGCCAAAATTTTTGACTGGGTCCATGAGTAATTCTCTTTGTATAATTCATATAGTTGACTTTAAAACTCTATTGTGCCCAAAATTTTTATTGAAGTTGTTGCCAATGTTGGATGAAAATTTGCTTTTAGACTCGAATTTTTTTTTAAATCTCTGCTAAATAAAACATATGCAGGCTCTCAGTCTGATGCTTTATACCACTACAGATGTTAAAGATTGCTTAGGTGCTTATAAAATGAGAAATAGATCAAGATGATTAACCAGTTGGCTCATGCAGTTATGACATCTCCATCCTTTTTTTTTCTTTAGTTATGTTGTTAAACATATGTTTCTGCACTTTGTGTGTGGTTTTATCCTTGTAGCTATGCAAGAACAAACATAATGGGCACTTTTTTTATTGTCCAACTTGTCGAATTTCTTACTCATTGTTTACTTCAGTTTGGGCCGGCTTTTCTGAGAGACTCCGTGATGGGAGTAAGTTTGTTGTGGGTGAGAGACCTGCAAGACGGGCAAAATACTGCACAGAAACAGAAGAATCTATCATCAAAGAGCAGAGATCTATAAAAAAAATCACAACCAATGGTTTCTTTGATGAGATCAAAAATGAAGATCCAGCTTCTAATCTTCTGGATGCATTGTTTAGTGAGGGGTGATTGAACAAGGGTATTCGACATTTTGCCTGAGCCTGTTACAAGCTTCGTGGAATTTATTTCGTCTACCGTATCCATTCCTTGGCTGTTGTAAAGCAGCAGCATGCTGTTAATGAATGAACTGAGTTTGGGGGAAAGCCTGTCACTGGAGTACAAGGTTTGTTAAGGTGACCCATTGATAACTGGAAGGATACGCAGTCGACCTCATGGGAAGCTGTTTTGGACCCTATATAGGGGTATGGCAATTGTATACACGCCATTGAAATGGTTTCCCGTTTCTTTCGTCTCTTTTATTTATTTATTGGTTGTATCTGTTGCCAAGAACTTTTCAACTCATGGCTGTACTTTGTTTTGACAGAGTTCACAGTTTACATGACACTGCTTCTGAAGAACCCATTGTTTCATGGACGGCCAACGAGGCAAAAGGAAACGAAAGAAACGAGAATAAAACTAGAAAACAAGAACCAAAACAAAAACCAGAAAAAAATTACTGAGAAGGAAGCAATTTGCTACCCTAAATGTGTCTACCGCCCGTGAAAGACGGCAGCCTGGTTCCATTTAGTCAAGTCAGCGACGCACGCTAGCTTAGCTATTTTAGGGTGGAACTGTAAGGTAAGTCATTTTAAGCAGCAGGAAACGGGCATACTCAATAATCTTTTCATGTTGCAAATTGACTATAAAATTTGTAGTTTAGTCTTATCTTCACAATGCGGACAAATTTCACTTCAGAGAATGCAGCATAGGAGTTTGGAGTACTCCTTGGATCACCGCTCGATCTTAGATTAATAGTCAATGAAAGCTGGATTAGTTCTCTGAAGTCTTGTCATGTCTACCTAACGTGGAAAAGGACTTCCAGTTTTATTCATACTCAATGCTAAGTGAAAAGGTCTTCTTATCTAATTTTTTTATGGCAAATTAAGCAACAACCTTAGTCTCTTTTGGTAGCAGTCTTTTTGTTTTCGGAGTGTTGAAAAAGGAGTAAGGCAGTATTGATGCTTAGTCAATCCCATGACCCCACTTCCTTGAAGCAGTTGGCAGCATTTTTGTCTCTACAGTTGCTCTTCTGCTACCACATTGTTTTTCCCATCAATAAATTAGTCTTGCCTACCCCCTAGCTTTTCTATGCAGTTCTAGCAATGACATATAGCTGGCCTGAGAATATTGCCTATTGCCCTATCTTCTCATTAGATTGAAAAGGGTTCGAGAGGATCTAGTCCATAACCGAACTCCTCAGATGTTTAACATTGCGAGAAGGAAGCTGCTGCAGCTGTGGTCAAGGTTACCGTGGCTGCTATGGAGGCCTCCAAGACCAAAAGTTAAAATCAGAAGACTTGGGAAATTTAACGCCAAAGATCGATGTAAATGGAAACCCGGTCTCCGGAAATCTTCACTTTATCTACGTGGAAAACTGGGTATTTGCAGTTCCGAAAGGCCAATCCGAATTGCCACATTCAACGTTGCCATGTTCTCTCTTGCCCCACCAGTTCCGAGGGTTGATGAATCTGTCCTGTTGGATTCAGAGAATGAAGCTTACATGATATTGAACTGTCCTGTGGAAATGGATACTCAGCCAAAGTCTGGAAACTATTACCCCAAGGGTATATTGAAGCAATCGCCCCTGCATAGTGTTAATAGAAGTGCAGAGAAACTGTCTCCAGAAAACACCATTTCAAGATCTAAGCCAAAGGTCTTAATAGATCTTCCAGATGATGAGATATCGTTGGCGCATAGCAAATTTCTTAGCTTGGTGGAAGAGGAAAGGGAAGATTCATCTAACATCGTTGCTAGCAGAAACTATAGAAGCAACGTTGTTATGAGGTCCCCAGTATGTTTGCCTGCCACGATGACTCTCAACATAAGTAATCAAGAGAGCTGGAAAAGCGCCAAAAGCATTGCGGAAGTGCTTAAAGGAGTGGATGCTGATATTTTGGCTCTGCAAGATGTCAAGGCACAGGAAGAGAAAGGCATGAGACCTCTATCCGATTTGGCTACTTCCCTGGGGATGAAATATGTCTTTGCTGAGAGCTGGGCACCAGAATATGGAAATGCCATTTTGTCAAAGTGGCCAATCAAGAGTTGGAGGGTTCAAAAGATTGCAAATGATGATGATTTCAGGTACCTGCTCTTTTCAATTCTCACTTTGTCAATTCCCAATCAATCAATGATCTCCTGCAGGATTTGCTTTTGAAGCAACAAGCAAAACCCCCCTAGATTTAAGCAGGTTCTGACGGTGAAACTGCTTGTGTGCATCCAGGAATGTACTAAAGGCCACAATTTGTGTTCCATGGGCAGGAGATCTAGATATCTACTGCACTCAACTTGACCATTTGAATGAAAATTGGAGAATAAAGCAGATAAGCGCAATGATACAATCAGATGACTGTCCCCACATATTGGCTGGAGGTCTCAATTCGCTGGATCGATCAGATTACTCATCAGAAAGATGGAAGGACATTGTGAAGGTAAATTAAAACATCTTGACCACCTTAATTCTTGACTTTCAATCCACCTTTTAATATTTTATCCTTCCCTAAAGGCTGTCATTTATCTTGCAGTACCATGAGGACATGGGAAAGCCAACACCAAGGATTGAAGTGACAAAATTTCTTAGGGGGAAAGGGTACACAGATGCGAAGGAATTTGCAGGGGAATGTGAGCCAGTAGTCATGATTGCCAAGGGCCAAAGTAATCACTTAAAGAAAGCTTCCCTTATTTCTGTCTCAAATGATAAATTATGGCAATCTTTGTTTCATTTTGAGATGTTAAGGCCGTTATTTCTACTTTGTTTTTCACTAGATGTGCAAGGGACGTGCAAGTATGGGACGCGGGTCGATTACGTTTTGGCATCACCGGGCATACCGTACAAGTTTGTTCCAGGATCATACTCGGTGATTTCATCAAAGGGTACCTCTGATCACCATATTGTTAAAGTTGATGTCAGAAAAGTAGGTGAGGGTCATCAAGGGAATTCAACGAGAAGATCCCAACAAGCAAAGCAGAAGAGTATAAGAACAAATTCTTGGCCTTCTGTGCATTGAAGCTAAGCAATTTAGATTTACCTACAGGATTATGTTCTATTTTACAAGAGAAGTTATATATACGCCCATGCTGCATTGTTAAAAGATATTATAAACCGATTCTCTTTTTTTTTTTGGGGGGGGGGGGCGAAGGGGGGAATTTTGTATGGTCTATTTAGCCAAATTAACATATGAAAATTCCAATGTAATAATTAATGCTTTGTGATAACGATTCAGGTTAATGAAATTCTATATTGTTTCTGGGTCACCCACTTTCGACGATGTCCCTCAAGCTTCCCCAAGAAAAGCACGGAGGCAGTCTTTTTCTTATTGTTTTTTTTTTTTTTTTTTTTTTTGGGCTGTCCAAATCAAAATGACTCTTTCTAATAAACCGTGACTTTCCCATTTTATTTAAATGAGTCTCTCGAACCCATTCGGCAAATCCTCTATCTAATAATCCCACTCATTTTAATTGTCGTAAGAAAAGTCCACCTTATCTTAAACGACACTTAATTAAGAAACCTTCCAAGTTAGACGAATCGAGTTCAAAATTATTTAATGGAAGGAGTGGGGTTTTCGTGGGATAAAAACGTTCCTTCTTTTTTTTTTTTTTTTTTTTGGGTGGGGGGTGGGGTTGTTAACGTAAATAAAAAAAAAAAGTAGAAGTAATCATTTACAGGTCTGTTAAAATATGTTTACATAACGATAAATTGTATTAATGTATAGAAAAATTATGTAACTGTATAGATAATGACAAAAAATTATTTATGTAAATAAAAAATATAAAAAAAATGTATAGGTAAATGACTAATATCACAAAAAAGACACCTATAATTTTATTTAATAATCTTTAATTTAATGTATTTTTTTGTATTAATTTAATTTTACATTTCTTTGTTGTCTTGTGATATTAAATTTTTAAGCTAGTAATACCTATATTACATATAAGAAAATTAAATTAAATTTAATAATATTACTGTAATAAATTATTCCTTTAGAAAAGTTTAATAGAGATAACAATGAGTTAATTTTCTCCATCAAAAAGAAAAAAAAAAAAAAAAAAGGATCGAGTTGAGCCACGAGGAAATGGAGTTAGATTTCCTTGTGGTTCCTTTCCGACTTTTGTTTTGTCGTTTTGATAGGGAAAATAAAGCTAATTTTTAGAGAGATGAAACTGTCAATACAATTGTAGCAAGTTACTTAAAATTTTCAGGTACGGGTTTTCATTACCAGGGGCACATACCGCGATATGAAAATGACCAAATGGAGAATAAAATACGTTCCATTTCCAATTCTATTTCCTTGTGAAAATATAGAGACATGGTTTAATTTATATATATGGTCATTCCATCAGCCAAAATCAATGGAAATTTTTCATAGGTAAGCTCAGAGCGTGACCATGATCTGATGATCGTAGACCTAGCTAAGCTATAGGAAAATTGTATCCACTTAGACTAATAATATATATATATATATATATATATATATATAAAAGGAGTGGAAACATAATTTAACGCAGCTTTTGCTCATAGTTGACAAACTATGAGAATAATGACTATATACTATTACAAATATCACAGGGGAACCGTATCAATTCTTCCCCCTTGTTTTTGAATCAATCACACGCGCATGGCGAACAAAATTAAACAAGAAACCTTGAAATTTTCTGAGGCAGATTAATGAAGGTAAAAAAAGTGCAGCCACCAGCAGGCAATCGAAGGCTATTTTTTCTGCAAGGACTGAGTGGAAGGGTAACCAATACCATGGCGATTGTTAGGAAACAACCAGAACACAGTCCCTGCAGCAACACCGATAAAAGGAGGTAGCACCTGCAGCAAAATCTTGCCAGCGCCCTCGAACGAAGGATAGAAGCACTCCACGGTATTGGTATCCAAAAGGGACAACACCGAGAACACAATCACAGAAAAGAAAGCATGAATAAAGTCACCAAACCGAAGCTTGTACGGGGACAAGTCAACGGAATCCGAGCTCGGAGATGGCCATAACCCAGTTTTGGTCACGACCCCATAATGAGTCTTGCGGTCACTGTCAATGTAACTGTCGGTGAAACAAGAGAAACAGCAGGAGAATCCGCAGAGTCCTATGAGAATGCCACTTAAGTACTTGTTGAGGTTTTTGCAATGACCATTGTCGGTCAAGACAGGGTTAAGGAACTGGAAGATGAAGACTGTTCCTGTTGGGAGAAGCTTGATTAGATTGCCAATCCCATTAAAGGTCTTTCCTCTAGATGATCCCTGAGAGGTGGGTTTGCCTATTGAGGCCATTGTCGCTTTGTGCGTTTGGCTCTATGAAGGCCCCTTGCAGGAAATGATCATTTTGCAACTGCACATATATATAGAGAAACGACTCTCTAGTTTGCTTCTACGTAAAATATATTTGAAGTCAGGTATGCAAAACAAAAAATGGTTTTGCTTTCACTCTTCCAAAAAATGGCCTTCCTGTGTAATCCAAGTGCCTTAAGTTTTGAATCTCCTTTAGCCATAAGAGGGAATTTGATTATCGAGGGATTTCTATTTAGACCTTATATATATATATATATATATATGAGAATAAATTTTATGCCACAGAATAATAAGTGGGGTTTATTTGAAATAAAAATAATAAATTAAATTTAAGTTATACTTAAAAATAAATAAATATATATATATAGCAAGTATTTTGATTAAAGTTGTTGACACTATTGGCCCGAAAAGCTTGGACAAAAAGGAGAGAGTGCAGAAATCGAAACGGTCTTAAAGCTCTATTCATGGACGGAATCAAATGGGAATTGCAGCAGACAATTGCCAACGCCAAATGTGGTATTTTGTATTTAAAAAATACATATATACATATATATATTTATCAAGTGGGATGGTTTTTTGTTATTTTTGGGTTACATCAACTATATACTAATTGTGATCTCTTTCGTCGTCCGTGTGTGGGTGATGTTCCATGCACTGTGTCGCGGGCCATATCTTCTTCTTCTTATTCAAATTTCTATTCGACGTGGGATTCATCGCATTCTCTCTAACAAGATCCGACGATATCTTCGTCGTGGATCGGCGCCTTACCTACTTCCCGCCGTGGGATTCCATCACAATTGAGGCTGATCCATTTTCTTGCCCACATGGACATGCTAGCACGTACCTTTTAAAATTAGCTTGCCTTTACGAAATATGGAGAAAATGAGTGCACATTGTGTGTGGAACACAATGACAATGAACATATGCATATATAATATAATGTAAAAATATTAATTTATATATATTTTTTGACTAAACAGAGTGTGTGTATATACACAACTTAAAGTTGCCTATAAATGATAAACAATGAAATGGTATCATTTAATATGAATAGTATTACTAATTAATTCATATTATGCCCAAAGGAGAAAATTACAAGACAGAACATTATGTGTATAATCTGTGAAGACTATAGAATGAAAGTTATGTACATATATGACATAGTCAAATAGAAACATCCACATGGACACCCATGTCCATTAAGAACAGGAACTGCCTTCTTCATTAACAACCTGCTAGCTTCACAAATCTCGCCCGATCGCTATCATTCTAGCAGGTTTCGTGCAAAACATCTAACAATATTGAGGGAAAAGAAAAAAAAAAAAAATTGGAACGTATCTTCGTGGCATTCTCACTCTAGAGGATTCATTTGGACAATGGGTGTGAACCTTAAAACTGATTCAGTTGCTGTCTTAGCACATTTGATTATCAACTACACAAATCCATTTCAAGTAACATAAAATTCGATTTGATAATGTGATGCACGCACGGCATTAGATCATGTATTTGATAACGTGTGTGTGTCTGTGTGGGTGGGTCTATAGAACGCATCGTCTCCTTTTTTGCGTTATCAGTAACATATTCTATATAACCCTTTTTTTTCTTTTTTCTCTATCGACATTTCATTTCTTTTGTTTAGAACAGAGATCTGGTACCTTATCAATATTTATTTACAAAAGCATTAGAAATTTGAAGCATATAATTGATAACATGAAAAAGAAAAAAAAAGGATAAAATCATTTACGCAAATTACGAAATAAATAGTAGCACTGCCAAAAAAAGGAAGAAGTGAGAACAACCCCCCCCCCCACCCCAAACAAAAAACAAAAAAAGGGAATGAAACGTGGCTAATTCGACTTCACATGACCTTATTGGGGCGACGCAACGTGCTCATTAGCGACTAGGGAGATTCAGTCGAGTCTGCGTTAGAAACGTCAAGGAAAAGCAAACTGTGATAAACTAATCGCGTCGGTGCAGCACAGTTGTACGCAATAATTAATATATATATTGATTTCAAACATATCCTCTCCATTCTACATTTAGTTGTAGTTGCACGCAACGCAAGGTCCCTGTATAATATAATTATTGTTCCAAGCATATGACTCTGACTTGATAACTTAACTATACTCACGAGCCATCGCTTAATTCAAGCTTTAAGCTACAGTAACTCTAATCTAACAACTTAGAAATGTATGCTTGTTCCCAAATTTACAGAGGGAGGAAAACAACAAAAAGGCCAAGTTATTGTTATCCAGAATATGGGCCGGGTGAGGGTTGGGCGGCGGTGGGGGGGGGGGGGAACACGAGCAAGCCACAGCACAGTGATTGGATCCAATACCCCCGAGTATACAGTACCATTAAAAATTGAATAAGTAACATTTTGCTATTTACTTTTTTGGAGAATTTTCATATATTTTAAAAAGCATCGCAAACTCTGACTCTCCCCTCACTGCTGCTCATTTTAGAACACTTTTTTTTTTTTTTTTTTTTTTTTTGAGAAAGGAAAACACAGCTCTGTTTTGAAACGTCAAATGCATCATCCTGTTGGTTGTTGGCTGTTGGCTTGAGATGGATCCCCGATCCGGAAATTGCAATGTCATGATTATTTATTTATTATATACTTTTGAGGTCCACATGCGTATACTTCTTAACTTCACGTAATAATATAATATATAAATTTATTTATAAATCACATCAAATTTATTATGTATAATATGCAATATAAATTTACATGTAAAATACAACCTAGTTTACTTTACTGCCTATGCAACAAGCAAGCTTGTCCGTCTTCTTCCGTTTCGAAACACGCTAGTTGCCAGAAAAAAAAAACACACAGATAATGCAACAGACGGGATTATTCATTTCACTCCCATTCTCCCTTTTTACCTATATTGAGGTCAGGTCCTGAGATTCAAGGCACTTAGATAGATATATATATATATATATATATATATATATGACGTATGGAGTTAAATATTAATTTTTATGAAAAAAGATTTAAGTTATGACAAACTTTGAACAATATAAAATTTAAATAAAATATTCATAAAATATTACTATTATATTTAAAAAAATGAGTCAGAACTAAGTAGAGTCTTATTCCTCACAAAACAAACAAAATGGATGCGCGCCCCTCTCTGACATATCAGCCCCACACTACTGGATCTAAGCTGGCTGGTTTCGTGGGTAGGAACAACGACGAGAAAATCAATAACTTGAAAAAAAAAAAAAAAAAAGTAAACAGAAGGAAGCAAGGAAACATGAAAATATTTATTTAAAAAAAAAAACAACATAAAGACTTGTTTCTGCTCGAAATTTTCCCACAAATTTCATTCTTTAATTCAGGATTACAAAAGCATCATGCAGTTAAAACCCCTTTTACAAAATTTCACAATTGAGCATCAATCTCCCCATGGCCATACACAACACAAACTAACTCATTTGACAGCCCAACATACCAAACTATTATTTCCCCACCCACCACATATTACAAAATCAACCCTACATTTTCCTTTCCTTCTTCTTCCCCACATTTCTTTACTTCTTTCCTTTTCTTTTTTCACTTCAAGCCCAGATTAACTCCCTAAATTAATCCATAACCTCCCAAAAACAGCCCCAGATTAACCACATATTAACGATTAACTCTACACATTTAACCAATTCGCCTCCCTAATTTTCTCCGATTTTCAGATCTACCTCCCGTTTTAACAAAAACTCACGGGAAGGTCCGACCTTTCAAATTCAGATAAACTTGGTAAAGACGAAATGGTAGATGTAGGGAGGTCCGGATCCGGATATTTAGTGGGGACGGAGAGGATATTTAGTGGCTCCTCTGGATCAAGATATCCGGATCCGGACCGGTATCCGGCGTCAGAAATCGAGTTGAAGCAGACGCCTGAGGTCTCTGGTAGCTAAGTCGTCAAAGGACAGATGCTTCTTCTTGGAGAAGGACGGCAACGGGAGCGAACTCGGCGCCGGAGAAACCGCGAACGCCGATCCGGCATAGACGTCGGACTTCCCGGCCGCCGGAGACCTCAGATCCGCAATTCTAATCTGCTTCGGCACCATTTCCGGGCCAGGACCCAACCGATCCGTGCCGATCATGACCATTTCACCACCTCCACGGCTCTCGTTCTCCGACGGAGTCTCCCTACACATGATCTTCGAATCAAGCGACGTACCTCTCCGCAAAATCGTCACCTTCTCCATAACAAGACTCTGATGGTCATTTCCATTTCGGCGGTTGTTGGGCTGGTGATGGTGGTGGCGATGGTTTTTCGAGGCCCTCAAATCGTCAACAGAGATCGACCGCCTCGAAACGGACGGCTCCGATTGGCGCTTTTTTTCTGTTGGTACGGCCGGCTTTTTGTTGAAAGTGTTAGGTTTAAAACCCGAAGAAGGGCTGCCATTGTAATTTCTCCGACGGCAGGGAGAATCCCTAATTTTCTCAATAAAACAATCCTGCGGCCTCAAGATTTGCGTCCCCATAACAACAACAACAACAACAAAAAGAGATTGCTTTGTGTTTTTCCTTTTTTATTTTGCCTTTTTTTTCTGAATTTTTTATATTCCCCCCTCAAACCACGTGAAGAGGAAATGGAAATGGAAAGAAGGGCAGAGGAAGAGGAGGTCGCGGTGGTGACGGCGTGAAACGCGTCTCTTCTTATAGCTTTGGACAAGATAGGGGTTGAGGGGGTTGGCTGGAATATATAGAGAATACGAGTGAGGGAAAGGTGGGGTTGGTTATCCGCGTGCTTTCTGACGACCTTCGCTCCTGTTGACACGTTATCCATCTTATCAAGTTGTGTGTGTGTGTTAGAGAGAGAGAGAGAGAGGGTCAGGTTTGAGTGGCGATGACCTGACTGGGTCCACTCTAAATTATTATTGGGTTCGGTGGGAGCTTCGGGGTTGGCGATGGAGTGGGGCCCAATCGATATTCACGGAGACGAGACGGCAGACAACAACTAGCCGTTCATTAAAACGTTACACCTTGTTTTTCGAGGGAGGACGGCTCTCATGTTCGGTTTGTAATACGGGATGTAACGGCGCTGGGTGTCCTCCGTGACGTAGCCGCGGGGTTAGTTGTCGGCTTGAATTTAGAGAGAGAGAGAGAGAGAGGAGGAGGAGGAGGAGAATAATACTTTATCTAAATTTATAACAAATTTTTATAAATTCAATTGATATAATTGAATTTCATTATCATAAATGTTTCATATGATATATACTAACAAAATTCTGATTTGGCACACATGCGAGCCGTCAGATTTGAGATTTTTTTCTTCTTCTTCTTTTGATATTCCACTATCGGCCAATGTTTTCTTATGCTCATTCAAGGTATACTTGTTTGCACTAAATATTTTCTCATTTAATTGCCCTAAAAAAAAAAGAAAAAAGGCACACAAAACACTTTTAACCTGGGACAATTACATTCTAACTCTGAATCGTGTCTGGGAAAGCCTGTATTGATATGTTATGTGACCGTCGACCACCGACTAGGTTGATTCGCTTGCTTTGTTCCCTCCCCTTGATCACCAGTGACGCGTTTTTTTTTGGGGGGTGGGGTGCATTTTGTCTTTTGCAACCAACATATTTTTCATAAGTAATTGAATTAAAAATATATAAATGTGAAAATTATATTAATTATGAAAAAAATTAATTTTTTTGTGTATATCGAAATTAAGTAATTCTAATGTTTATCATAATGTAATTGTAAACAAAAAATTGAATTGATCTCTCTCTCTCTCTCTCTCTCTCTCTCTCTTTATATATATATATATATATATATATATAATCTTACTATAAATGATTCTAAAAAAATTAAGCAAAAAGTATTTGTCGATAAAAACGAAGAGGTGAAACTAAAATAGAATCTCCACCCCGGCGGCCATGGCCGTGACCACATAGTTGTCATGTCTGGCATATATATATATAAAAAAAAAAAAAAATATTGACATAAAACATTAATCTTGTCCAAGCACCTACTTCATAAAGAAATTACTTAGCAAAACTACGTGTCTATGGATTTCCTCGATGATCTTCAACAATCCAACTATCAATTACAATACATGTTTATTGATATTTTAGGATTAGGACAGACAGGATCTGACCCAGAAATATAAGGCATCCTAATCTCTTATCTTTGGAAAAACCAATACAAAATAAAAAAATAGAATAAGATTACAATCCAACCAGCCACTTGGTTTGCTCTTGTTTCTATAAATTGATATCTAACCGCACTTTAAAAAAGTGATTTCAGCTTTTTCAAAGCAAAAAGAAATCATCAAAGGTGACAACACTATTTGCCATACTTTTAAATAAAAGTGATTAAAAAAAGAAGGTTTTTCTCTTCTTTCTTTACTTCGATGCCCCCCATATTTGCCGATGCGGTCACGTCTTCCCACAAAGCCATCATCGATCGCGCTTACCCAAGTTGAATCCAATTGCGTAGGTTTACCAAGTTAAAACGCACCCACCACCTAGACATAATGCAAAAACAATGAAGAGTTCAGGTTTAAAATAATAATAATAATAATAATAATAAACCTCCACCCCAAAAAAAAAAAAACAGAAGAGAAAAGTATAAAATAATAATAATAACAATGATCTGCATTGTTATTATTTCCTTAATCAAGTCCTTGCCCACAGAAAGCTTTCGCGGTGGACAAAACAACTGATCATTCCCATCCAAAAAGCAGCAGCAAGTGTCGTAATGGTCGACGACACCAATTGAGACCTATAATGAAACATTTTTAAAAAGTTTATGGGTACAGAATATCAAAGTTATTGTATTTTTTAGGCAAGTACTTGATCACTAGAAGATACCCAATTAATAGCTCTAAGAATTTTTGTTTTTAATATAGAGTTAATGCTTCTTTTTACCATTTGAGTTTTAATGTTTTATGTCAGACCAGATATGGGATGGGAGTTCATTAAGTGTTACTTATAAATATTATAAATGCTGTTTCCTCAATAATTTTCCACCGAAAGAGATGAAAAAAATAAATAAATTAGAAAAGGGTACAAATCAAGAAAGCTCTTTGATTTTGGGAGTTATAATGAAGATTATAGTATTAATCCTCCACAATAAAAATAATATAGATTTTCCAAAGCGTGCATGCGTGTCCGTTTGTGTGTCGATTTTATTATCACATCCGCTTTCATCCATTTATCTTCACGTCCTAGCCACTCAATGCCACACAGAATATGAAGCCCTATCTCTATCTATCCGAGTCATGCCCTTGTAATAAGAAAAGACCCCCTCTTCTCTCTCTCTCTCTCTCTCTCTCTATCTATATATGTATGTATAAAATATTCTCTTTAGACAAAATAGCCTTTAGTTTACTTTAGATATCTAAAAAATATATAATTTTATTCACTATATTAAAAAAAATTATAATTATATTTATTTTATTTTTAAAAATTTATCAAACACATGAATTCCGTTAATTAAATTCAATTCATTATTTGATAATCATTAACACAAATGCATCTCTCATATTATTATATTATTAAATTTATTAATATAATTTTTTATTTTTTAAAAAATTAAAATTTATATTATATAAATAAATTTAATAATATGTGATACTTAATTATATTTAATAAAAAATTAAATATGTATAAAATTTAATTAATAAAATTAATATATTAAATATATTTTAATTAAAAACAATAAATATAATTATAAAACCCCTTAACTTAATATGTAAAATTAATTTTCTGGGAACATGATGAGTAAAAAATGACAAAACAATATAATAGAACTAGAATTTAAAAGCAAAAGCCCTGGTTAAAATAATAATAAAAAAAAAAAAAAACACGAAAAACGATAGGGAGAGAAGTAGAAGAAATGCTAGGGAAAGAATCGGGTGGTTCCACCTTCGATCTTCCCGAGGAGGTCTTGCAAGTACTGCCACCCGATCCATTCGAACAGCTCGACGTGGCCCGCAAGATCACGTCGATTGCCCTCTCGACACGTGTCAACAGTCTGGAATCACAGTCCTCGGCCCTCCGCGCCCAACTCGCCGAGAAAGACGACCTCATCGCCGACCTCCAGTCTCAGGTCGGCTCCCTCGATTCGTCCCTCTCCAACATCTCCGACAAGCTCGGACGGGCCGACCTCGAAAAGGTCCGAACCGGCTTCTCCCCTCCGGGCTTTCGTTCATTTCGTGAATTCTCTCTTTCTTTTTTTTTGTTATTTATTTATTTTGTTGCAGGAAAAGCTGGTGAAAGAGAATGCTTCACTTTCCAACACCGTTAAGAAGCTCCAGAGAGATGTTTCCAAGGTCTGCAAATATTTTACCATTTTTTTTTGTTGAAAATAATTTTCACTTTTTTTTTTTTTTGACTTTTAGTCTCCATTGCCTGTCTCGTAATTTGATTTCTTGTGATTTTGAGTTGGAAATGTAGGAAATATAATTTTTAGTTACTGCCTTAAAGAAGAAAAATTGGACTGTTTGGTTGTTTCTTATGAGTGTGCTGAGAGGCGCCACCTGTGGGTGTGTGTTGTTGTGAGCACTTGAAACACTTGTTTGAAATGGGTGCAGTTGGAGGTGTTCAGGAAGACACTTATGCAGTCACTTCAAGAGGACGAAGAAAATTCTGTAAGTTGAGTTGCTCTTATTGTCTGTTCCCACGATGGCAATGGGAAAACACGTTTCCTTGGACCATTGCTTTTTGGACTTTGGTTAATCTTGGTTCTGTGACAGGCACGAGCAGGACCAGAAATAGGACCTCCTCCGCCGCCCATCGTTGCAAAACCAACACCAAGTGGTAACTGTTTATCCCCTTCTTGCTAATTAGTGTCCTCTTAAGACATTTGTATGTCTTCCATTTGCTTGTTAGCATTGGATATGGGCCAAACTAATCGTCTTCTGTTTGAGGCTTATGGTGAACTGAACTGATGTTGTTCGGAAATTTATATAGCCTTTACTCCTCAATTTTCCTTGTGTGGGTTTTGATGCCTGCTCAAAATCATGAATTTGCTTGCGTCTGGTCACAGTTAAAAAGAATATGAAAGCCATTGCTTTATATTCAACATTCTTGATAGCACAAGGTTTCATTTTTAAAACCAATTTCCCTTGGGTCCACTTCTGAAAATTTAGGCTGGCTAATTGAATATTTAAGAAAATGCATCACATTTGGTCGATATATTTATCTTACCGAAAAACTGAAGTTCTTCAATTCTGCTTCTATGTTCCTAGAAGTACTACAGTCTCACTGCTTTTTAAATGGGATCACTTACCCAAGACACAAGCTTTCATTTTTCTATTGATTGGTTGAATGAAGAGCCAATAAAAATGATGAAGCCTCTGATATGTATTTGCTGTATGATTTGACTAACAACTGGAAAAGTTTTATCCCTGATTTGTTACAGAAGATGATGCCCTGTTGCCAACTTCAAGAGCATCTTCAGTACAGAGCCGATTCTCAGAAATGGGGAATTCATTTGCGGAGGATCGTGAGACAGAGAGTGAGTATCATTTTCTGTTTTTAACTTGTTTCTTGACATTAACCTCCTTCCAAAAATAAAGAACAGAAAAATTGATCAATCAAAAGAGCAAAAGAAAGAAAAAGAAAGGGAACATGAATTCTTCATCCTTAAATTTTTTATTCTTGTGGCAGCCGCAAGATTTGGTGTATTGCATAGTTACCACACAGCATCCCAGATGAGCACACCTAGGCTCACCCCTCCGGGTTCCCCTCCAAACTTATCGGCTTCAGTGTCTCCTACAAGAACATCTAAACCGGGATCCCCAAGACGACATTCAGTGTCATTTTCTACATCAAGAACTATCCTTGACGATAGGTCTTCTATATTTTCTTCTCTGCCTTCAAGTGCAAACAGTTCGATTTCAAGCTTCGATGCAGGATCACAAACGGGTAAGTTCTGACATGTTACTAGAAAGAAGTCCATTTGTTATTTGATTGCATTGGATGCGCAATGGCGTTGGCCTTGAATATTATTTCAAATGGTACATAGCTGACTGCATGGTTTGGACCTGTGGTGTCTTTGTAAGCCATCTGACCTTAGTGATTCAGAGGTGCTTACTTTGTCTTTTGAAATGTGAGGAGGCTATGCTATGCATATCAATGTGCAATGGGTGAATGGTAGAAGGATTGGCATTTGATGGCACATTATCCAGTGAACAAACCCTTTAGCCTAACAATAGCCCCTCTTTATGTCAAGTTCAAATGGGTATTTGAGAATTGAGAACTTGAGCGTCTTTTGGCTTATATTCCTTTCACAGAGCTGAATGAGATAGGTCAAGTAGGATAGACTTTGCATGTGTGCAAAATCAGTAAAATGGATAGCCTGAGTTGTGCCATGATCTTTTTGCAGGTATCAAACATTTTTAAATTTTAATAATCAACTTAGGAATTTGTTTTTGTGATGTGGATAAACTGTGATCTGAAACAGCATAACTGATATTAGATTTGCATGTTTTGATAGCTTTGTCATTACATTGGTTTTGTATGTTTCAGGACGTACTCGAGTTGATGGTAGAGAATTCTTCCGCCAAGTGAGGTAAAGTCTCATTATGGCAAACAAATTTGGATAATGCAAGGAGTTCTGTTGTTTCAAATTCCTGAACAATATAGTGCTTCAAAGTTGATACATGCAAAGTGCAGTTATTATATCTATAGTTGTTTAGAAATTCTCTCTCTAACTAAATTTTGCTACCCACTAACGTTCTCAATCTGATCAACCCTCTTTTTTTGTATTTTATTCCTTTTTGGGGCCAGGAACCGTTTGTCTTATGAGCAGTTTGGTGCATTTCTAGCAAATGTTAAAGAATTAAATGCCCACAAGCAAAAAAGAGAGGTACATCTCTCATTCTCTCTCTCTGTGCATCTGCCTGTAGTATGCATTCTCATTGGTGTTCACTATCTCAGGAGACCTTGAAGAAGGCTGATGAGATATTTGGCCCAGAGAACAGAGACCTTTATGCGGTATTTGAGGGTTTGATCACTCGTGGTGTTCACCAAGGCAGCCATCTGAACACGTAGTCACTGTATTTAGCATTTTGTCTTTTTCATGTAAATTAAATAATTATATCCACTGCAATTGGACTTGCCAGTGGTATTCTTCTGTTTTACATTGTATTCTACCTCAAGATTGTTGCTCAATAAACTCCGGCTAGGACCAGAATCTTTGAATTGCACCATGGAAACTTGTGTTTGGTGGTCTATCAGAATGAAGATGGTCCTGCCCTTACCTTTCCTCTCAAAAGATAAGCTCTCTCCCCAAGCTGCATGATGGTCTTGATTCCTCTGCATGCAACGGAATTAAAGATTTCAGATCCCCTCGGCTCGCGAGTATTAACAATAGATGATAAAGGTAGTCATCAGTCGTCAAGAATCCAATGCAAGGGTTACAGCTTGTTTGACAGTTTTGAGTATTACCTTACTGCTTCCCACAACATTTGTGGAGACTTTTAAGTGCTCTCATTACATGTTAATAAACTAAACAAATAGGAAAATGATAAAATATTTTGTTGTGTTTCGTGAAATTTTTACCAAACCATTTTGTACGTTAATGTGCTCATAAATCACTTTCTTTCAAGCAATGCTCTCCACAACGTGAGGGAAAAACTTGACGTACCGTTACGAATTGGGGCTGAACTGAATTTGCACCCTGATTGTGAGGACGGTTGGACTACGATTCGTCATTTCATTACTTATTAGAGCGAAACCTTTTTTGTTTTTGTTTTTTTTTCAAAGGAAGGGGATCCTAAAGGTAGTCTTGCGAACAGGGTTTGCACTTATTATATTAAATTTAAAATGGGTAAATTCTTTAATATTCCGTAAGAGTCATTTAATCATTTTTAACATTGTATAGATTAATCCCGCCAAATATTTTGATAATAATTTAAATCTATAACTATAAACTACAAACAAATTTTTTTTAATTTCTTAGACTTCATGAGCGGTGGTGCTACTTATGTGCGAAACTTGATTACTTGGAAGCTATCATTTCCTCTTTTTTTGCGCTCTATTTTCTTCCGCAGGGACATTCCGTTGACCACACCCCGATTCTTGGTCCTGCCAATGTTTATATGATTTACGTGAAGTAGAGAGAAGTAGACAAAATCTATACTCAGACAACCGTGTCCTAGTCTACGTGCTTTGCCTGTATGCCCGCAAAAGCAATGCAACTAATTTCTCTGTTTTTTTTTTTTTTTAAAATCTCTTATATTGCTGACAAGAACAACAAAAACTTTGTGATTAATTTAATGAAAGCCACCCAAATGCATGACTTTTTTTTCTATATATATATATAGGTTTTTTTCCTCACTTCTTGTTCTGTCATAAATTAAGTTTGCTGTGATATATATAAGTATTATAAGATACGGTAAGTCCAAACTAACTCAAACTTCATGTCTCCAATTAACATATGATTACTAGTATATTCCCAAGAATTTAACGACAATCTGGTGACAGATAAGGCCGATTTTGAAGCATGAAAATCAGGTAAAATGCCAAAACAAACTGTTAAATAATGAGAGAAGCCATGCCAACCGCTATTTTTCATCTCTCTCCCTTAGCCTTCTCTCCAATTCTCTCCGCACGCGGAATTCCCTTGCAACCTCCCCCCCCCCCCCCCCCATTTTGGTTCTGCCAGCCCTCACTTCTCTCTCTCTCTCTCTCTCTCTTTCTCTCTGGTTTTGCCGCCTTCTGACCTATCATGAAAAATGTCCATTGACCTTCAGCTCCTTTACGGTACACAGCTTCTTTCCGCCCCTCTCTCTCTCATCACTTTTCATGTTAATCCTTCGCTTCAGGTTTTGCTTTCGACAATTTTTATCGTGTTTTGATTGACGTTGAAACTTCAATTATGATTTTTGTCGTAGCTGCATTGAGCTTCCTTTTTTCTGTTTCATTTGTTAACTTTCCTTAAAATATTATCTGTGGAATAACAAAAGAGATGTTTTTGACATTACCTCTTTCATTGCTGTTTCTCCCTTTGTTCTTTTGACCAATGTGTTGTGTTGCTGACAATTTTTTTTTTTAATGGTTCTCTTGCAATATGTCTGTTATACGTTTACAACTTTACCTGTGAAGGTCTTCGATTGTGGCGCGCACGACATTGAGGCAAACGGTGCTTGTGGCCATATAAACTACAATTACTGTAATGAATCTCAACCGTAGTGGTGCCTCCGATCCACCACAATTTAAAATCTTGAAGTATTTCTCGTACGAGTTCTGACCCTTCCTTTGTAGTTCCCCGAGTTTTAGTTTTTTGGTTCTTTAAGATTTATCGTGTTCTTTGCATACTTGAAATAACAGAATTTGAATGATCTTACATTGGCAGCAAAGGTTCCCGGGGCATTGCTGAAGATCAAAAAGAGGAGATTAGTTCTTTTAGGGGCAGAGTGAAGAGAGCCGGCTTCTCGGATTCTTTCTCCCCTAATGGTTTGATATTTGCCATCTTTCTATTCTTTCAAACAGAACTGAGTGATTTTACTTGTAAGTTTGCTAGTTTTAATGCTCAAACTTTCTTTTGCACCAGACTTGAGAACTTTTTCTTTGGACAAGGAGGAGGAAGAGGTGGAGGAGATTAAGGAGTGCGAAAAGAATGGCATGGAAGATTCTAATATTGATTTTCCTGAAGAATGTTCGATTAGCTTAGACCTTGAAACACCCCTTAATGCAAGCAGTCCAAATAGCTTAGGATCTGATACACTTTCTTCCAGGGCAAGCACTTCAGGCTCAGAAGGTCAACAGAATCCTTTAGTTGCAATTCACTGGCGAGACTTGTTTGGTGTGTTCAGAAGAGGAAGCTCAAAGCGCATCCAAACTATTCCCTCGAAAAAGGGCGTCCCAAAACTCACTAGAAGAAAAAGCAAGAGAATTAGAGATGCAATGGTTCCAGCTTTTAATTCTACTCTTGATGCTGATTTCTGCTATTTGAAACCTTCCTGGAAAAACTATGCACTCTCAGAGCTCCAGGCTGCAACAAACAATTTCAGCCGGGGTTGGTACTTGTTTCAGAATCTCAATTTACATTTGAACGTTTGCCAAAATTCCGACTTACATACTAATTATGTATTTAATTCCAAAAGAAGGACGATAGTTTTGAAAATGTGGTTAATTATTTGCCATAATAAGTTGACAGCATTTTCCCTTTGTTGTTTGTAGAGAATTTGATTGGAGAAGGAGGCTATGCTGAAGTCTATAAGGGTGAATTGGAAGATGGAACGCTGGTTGCAATAAAAAGGCTGACTAGAGGCTCCCCAGAAGAAATGACTGTCGATTACTTATCTGAGCTGGGGATTATAGTTCATGTTGATCATCCAAACATTGCAAAACTAGTAGGATATGGGGTTGAAGGAGGGATGCACCTCGTTCTGCAGCTGTCTGCTAATGGAAGCCTGGCATCTTTACTCTATGGTTTGTGTATCATTTGACAAATCTTGAAGTCCCTCTGTTTGCAACTTCCCCAAAATTACTGTATTCATTCTTTTCCAGGTCCAAGGGAAAAACTGGACTGGGGAATCAGATACAAAGTTGCTGTCGGAACTGCTGAGGGCCTCGTGTATCTTCATGAAGGATGCCAAAGAAGAATCATTCATAAAGATATTAAAGCTTCTAATATATTGCTTACGGAGGAATTTGAGCCTCAGGAGAGCTTTCTAACCTAGAATCTGATAACCAACTAAAATATCAATGTACGTGTTCTTTTCCTGAAGCTATCATTGCTCATTTTGGAATTTAAAATTGTCTGCAGATTTCTGATTTTGGGCTTGCAAAGTGGTTACCAGAGCAATGGAGTCATCACATCGTATCAAAAATTGAAGGAACATTTGGGTTTGTAATCAACAATTGCGCATGGTTTTCTGGATCATGAAGGTTGTTTTCCTTTCCCAACCATCTAATTCGTTTTGTCATATTCACAGCTATCTTCCACCCGAGTTCTTCATGCATGGTATAGTAGATGAAAAGACAGATGTCTATGCTTATGGGGTGCTGTTATTAGAGCTCATTACCGGACGGCAAGCTCTAGACAGTTCACAGAAAAGCCTTGTGATGTGGGTATGTATATTTCTTTCTGTCCCACATTAAGACCATATTATACTGGCAACAAAAATTTAAGCTGATAAGTAGCAATTTGGTGCAGGCCAAACCATTGCTTATGAAGAACAATGTCAAGGAGCTTGTTGATCCGATTCTCGGAGATGCCTATGACTTTGAACAGATGGACCGTATGGTTTCTATAGCTTCTATTTGTATCGATCACTCTTCAGTGCAGCGGCCTCAAATGAGCCAGGCATGCTTTTCTTGCCATAACAATTTGAAAAAAAGAGTGTGTTCTGTGCTTCTGTCAGCTAATTACGAGAAACATTAGGTTCACTTATGATTTCATATCAGAACATTATAAAGTAACAATTAGAGAATGGACAAATATTGATGCCAATTGATTAGGAGAGCGTTCAATTTGATCTCGTGTCATGGCAGCTCTGCCTGTTAAGTATAGATGCGTTCTGCATTGGACCGTTGGTTACGTAAGGCTTTGGCTGAAGGTAGTGGATTTAATATGGAGCACAGCATTTTGACTGGTTTCTATGCGCATCTCTGCAGGTTTTACAAATTCTGAAGGGGGATGAAAGCAGGTTAGAAGAAGCAAAACTAAGCCAGAAGTCTAAACTCCAGAGGACATACTCCGAGGAGATTTTGGATGCAGATGAATACAATTCAACCAAATATCTAAGCGACCTAAAGCGACAAGCGGAGGTTATTTTAGGACACTCCAACGAAAATCCTGAAGAATAAAACTGACCCAAGAATTTGTATGATCTGAATCCACAGATGGAGTTCTGCTTTGGAGGCACATCAAACTGTCAAGCATATCACTTAACCAATACTAAACACTTGTAAATTCAGTTTTCTTCTTGAACCCATTAGTCTCTCTAGGCCTCTCTAGGAACCTTGGAACTTGCTTCCACAGACCAGCGCGGATTTTGGCCTGCGACACCGGATGGGGGGAGGAACAAAATGGATAAACAAGAGAGCAAAGCGTACGGTGAGGATGGCTTTGAGATGTTTCCATCTTGGAGGCTAAGCAAAGTATAGTTGGCCAATTGCTGCCACAGAAAGCGTTTAGTGAAAGTCATATCGCCTAGAGTTACTGGAATGCCTGCATTCGACAGGGCGTTTGACTACAATCTGTAAATCTGCTCTTCTGTTTTCCTTTTTGCACTTGTAGTTGCTGTCCCTGGCACAATCATGCTGTTTAGTGCCTTTCCTCATTCGGATGATGTTTAGCACGATGTTTAATGTTTTACTCAGATTTTATTGTAGAAACTTGAAAACCCATATAAGAAAAGAAGAAAAAAGACCGATGCAGGTGCTTTGTTTTATTTATTTATTTGTTTATTTATAATTATTGGTAGGGGTTAGGGATGAAAGGCTGCCCTATTAAGGACTCTCTCGAAAAGACGGAAGCTCGAAATATAAATCCCATCCCCCTTAAATAATTAAATTTTCACAAAACTTGAATTTTCAATTCTGTATTAAAAACAACAACGGTAAAAATAAGAGACATAGAACTATTAATTTAATTATTTGGAGTTTTTTTATACTATTAATTATTTACTGATATATTTTATCATCTTTTATTCTAATTTTATTATTTGTTATTTATTATAACAAAATAAATAAATAATGGTAAGAGACAACAAAAAATAAATTCGTCAGGTAATTTCTTATTTTTATTTTTTTTCAAAACGCATAACCAAATTTAGTATGTTCTATTATACACTCCGATCGACAACTAATGTTCTTGCTCTCAATGGCTTTGGTTCTCCACCAGTCCGTCTCCTATCCAAGTTCTACCGTCATCGTTAGCCCCGCCATTGTCTTAAAGCTTCTAAATTTAGAAAAGAACAAAGAAGAAATTGGAAATTTTGCTTCCATTTAACCAACCGAACTTTGGATCTTTATATATACGCAATCTATAGAGATTCATTTTAAAGATTGAATCTTACGTGATCTTGCAGGGCATTTGTCTACGAAGGTTTCCTTAAGAGATTGGAATGCGATCACCTGATTTGTCTGGTGAGTGGCATCAGCATTCTTTCTTTTTTCTTTTTTTTTTTTATGAATAATATTCCACAGTTAATTACAGTTATCTTAAATATATAGATATTTGGGTTTCGCGTGGAGTTATTGTAATGCAATGGAGCATAAAAGGCACCGGGAATTTGAGTGGTTTTGTTTCCTAATCTTATATGGGTTTCTCATATGAAAAAAATGGGAAGGTTGCTTCTACACATGTCTTTGCATGTGACAACAACATCTTGCCACACAAAAAGGTAGTCTTCTATTATATTATAATGAAAAGAGAAGAACATTAATAAACAATCTTCCACCACCATAATTAACGTAAAACCATACTAAGAAATTATAAAATAAATAAAAAAAAATTGTTAGATGCTAAAATTTAAAAGTTAATTCTTAAAGCTAAGAATCGAATCACTTTATTATTTGATTAGGTAACTAGTTGCAAAATAATAAGATTCTCTCGACATTTTGATAGTGCCACGAGACGATAAACCAAAGCGAAGGAGAAATTGTGTGGAAAGGACATGGGGCTGACAATTTTTGTTTTTCATTTTTTTTTCATGGAAAAAAAAAAAAAGGACTGGAATACCAATTGTTTATTAAAGAAATTATTCTGTTTCCCCAACCAACAACACAGACAATTCAGTTGTGTCTTAACCAAAAAATGTCTGCTCGTGGAACTCGATCCACTTCTTCCACCTTACGCAGCTTTGACCCAAGTGTCTCTCTGACTGCTCTTTTTTGTATTATTCAGTATTTATTTCTCACTCCTGCAAACTGAGCTGAACTACATGTTTATTGGGATTCTTAGGCGAAAACCAAATCAAAAACTCCAAGGGATTTAGGGAGGCAATTGCTCCTCTCAGCCTCTCGCATTGGTTCTTGAATAGACTACTCTTTTCCATTCATGTCTGCTTCCATGACACGCTGTTTACACGTGGCCAACTAAGGTGCAACCGGTTTGAATGGTAACGGCTACCCATCCATGTCCGAATACCATGATAGGCGAAAAGAAATAATTAATTCCATGTGTTTTTCTCCATTTTTTCAATTGATTAAACAGTTATCAATTTATAAGTTCCATAATAAAATTATATATTTTTATAAATATCATTTTTTTCTCAATATTATAAATAATCGTAACAATCTCCTACACTTTACTGTAACCAACTACGCCCCCGATGAAGGTTATCGTATCAGATCAAGGTAGTTATTTCATCAGCAGCTTGCTATTTCTTTTTCTGTTTTCCATCTCAATTCGTTGGACGGCACATTTTTTGGTGCATTTTTATTTTTTATTTTTGTCAATAATTGATCCTGACATCCGCGACAAGAACGTTTGGACACCATTGAATTGAAACATTGAAACGAAAATCGAATAAAAGTGCCCCAAGGGTAAGAGCTACGTGTCAGACGGATAATACAATCCAAACCTAATTCCGTGACATATAGAACGTAACTTCTTTGATCGTGAAGATGCATAAAATTGGTGGGGGCTACGAATCGGTGAGGGTAAAAATTATTAAAAAGAAAAAGAAAAAAAGAAGGAAGAAATACTCAGAAAGGTAAGTAAAACAGCACAAATCTGCGGGGAAAAGAATATAAAACGGAAGTGGGAAAACTCCACTTCTGCTACTTGGGGCGTGATTAGGCATACCCCTAAAAAAAAAAAAAAAAAAAAAAAAAAACAAGGCACAAAAGTTAGGATCCTTGTGTTTTCTAACATTAAATTCAGCACTTTGATTGCCTAATTATTCCACAAGATCTGAAAATTTTAAGCCCACAAACCTCTCTTGGGTTACAGCTCTCTTAAGCAACACCCTCTTTTTGTGGTGCTTGCAGAAGCAAGAAGAAGGAAAGCATGGAGGTGGGTCAGATGCAGAGAACGTGGGTTGGATATATGAAGTCCTTGTTTGGGGAGGTAAGGTGCAGGGGAAAATGCATGCTTATCTCACATCCAGGGTTTTCTTGTTTGTTTTTGCTCCATCTTTTGTGGGTCTTTGTTATTGGTGGCAGATACGTGTACTGCGTTGGGTTTCCACTTGTAGGTGTGAATGACTTGTAAAGGTTTTTTTTTTTTTTTTTTTTTTTTTTTTTTTTTTTTTTTTTTTTTTTTTTTTTTTTTTTTTTTTTTTTTTTTTTTTTTTTTTTTTTTTTTTTGTTTTTTTTTTTTTTTTTTTTTTTTTTTTTTTTTTTTTTTTTTTTTTTTTTTTTTTTTTTTTTTTTTTTTTTTTTTTTTTTTTTGATTTTTTTTTTTTTTTTTTTTTTTTTTTTTTTTTTTTTTTTTTTTTTTTTTTTTTTTTTTTTTTTTTTTTTTTTTTTTTTTTTTTTTTTTTTTTTTTTTTTTTTTTTTTTTTTTTTTTTTTTTTTTTTTTTTTTTTTTTTTTTTTTTTTTTTTTTTTTTTTTTTTTTTTTTTTTTTTTTTTTTTTTTTTTTTTTTTTTTTTTTTTTTTTGCGATTTTTTTTTTTTTTTTTTTTTTTTTTTTTTTTTTTTTTTTTTTTTTTTTTTTTTTTTTTTTTTTTTTTTTTTTTTTTTTTTTTTTTTTTTTTTTTTTTTTTTTTTTTTTTTTTTTTTTTTTTTTTTTTTTTTTTTTTTTTTTTTTTTTTTTTTTTTTTTTTTTTTTTTTTTTTTTTTTTTTTTTTTTTTTTTTTTTTTTTTTTTTTTTTTTTTTTTTTTTTTTTTTTTTTTTTTTTTTTTTTTTTTTTTTTTTTTTTTTTTTTTTTTTTTTTTTTTTTTTTTTTTTTTTTTTTTTTTTTTTTTTTTTTTTTTTTTTTTTTTTTTTTTTTTTTTTTTTTTTTTTTTTTTTTTTTTTTTTTTTTTTTTTTTTTTTTTTTTTTTTTTTTTTTTTTTTTTTTTTTTTTTTTTTTTTTTTTTTTTTTTTTTTTTTTTTTTTTTTTTTTTTTTTTTTTTTTTTTTTTTTTTTTTTTTTTTTTTTTTTTTTTTTTTTTTTTTTTTTTTTTTTTTTTTTTTTTTTTTTTTTTTTTTTTTTTTTTTTTTTTTTTTTTTTTTTTTTTTTTTTTTTTTTTTTTTTTTTTTTTTTTTTTTTTTTTTTTTTTTTTTTTTTTTTTTTTTTTTTTTTTTTTTTTTTTTTTTTTTTTTTTTTTTTTTTTTTTTTTTTTTTTTTTTTTTTTTTTTTTTTTTTTTTTTTTTTTTTTTTTTTTTTTTTTTTTTTTTTTTTTTTTTTTTTTTTTTTTTTTTTTTTTTTTTTTTTTTTTTTTTTTTTTTTTTTTTTTTTTTTTTTTTTTTTTTTTTTTTTTTTTTTTTTTTTTTTTTT